>CANSZD010003293.1:0-141664 GCA_947648045.1 Beta corolliflora
TATAGCTCATCTGTTATGAGGTCATATATTGCTGTATGATATGAACTCATAGATCCTTTTGCTGTAGCTAGACATGTTAGTAGGGTAAAGCATTGTGCACACGGTCAAAATATGCTCCAAGTAAAATGCGGTCGAAGAACTGCTGTATACAAGACCAAAACTTGTTCAATCTAACCAACATTGAGTTAAACGAAAAAAAAATTTTTTGATTTGTTTAATGTTTCCCCTCCTTTACTAATGTGAGTCTTTCATTCTTTTTTTTTGTCAGTGTTATGCTGACAAGTGCAATATTCAATTTGTGATTTATAAACATAGTGGATTAGCTATGAAAAGAGAACAAGAATAAAAGGGGGATGAAATTTGAATAGGTTTGACATTAACAAAGCGATTAGGAAACTGCAATCCCATAACAAACGCAACGCCAAGAGTTCTTTGATCATGACCTTCTGACATCACTCATCGTCGATTCGGGCTTCTGGGCAACTAACAGAGTAAAATCCAGGCAATTTGTTCAGCTTTTCCACCCTTGGTGGTCAGTGTGGAGGAAGAAGAGACAGAGACCAAGGTTGAACATGTTTTTGGACTTTACAAAACTGTTAATTTCTTAAAAATTATTGTGATGAAGCCGAGTGGGGCATGGATGGGGCCCTACGACATCTACACGCCCCATCCACGTCAGCCACCAAAAATGGTTGGGGCGGATCCCAAGATTTTAATGTCTTGGGGTAAGAGTGTACGAGAATTCAAAAAAAATTAAAATTGCAAAAATACTTACAAAAACTATTTTATTTAAATCACAATCTATAGCGTTCTTAGATGAACTTTTTTTTACACTGTTCGTCGAAGTTCTCATATTTTGAAATTGATTGACAAGATCATCGATGCTTACTTTAAAAGAAATCTTTCTCTAAATAAGAAACTAAGCAATCATCGGGTAGTTGATCTACCGTATACTACGCTATTTTTTTTTTTATTATACTCATTCCTAAAAATGCTCTTTTCGACACTTGTTGTCACCACGGGGAGAAGCAACACTAACTTTAGAAGTAGATATATATACTCTTGAATGTGTTTTGTGCTTTGCTTCTTAACAAGTTTCATGGAAAGCTCACTAAGGCTCTTCAACATTGAAAATCTCTCTTCACTTTGAATATCAACAATGAAATTTCAAGTGTATCTTCCATAGAAAAGAAAGTTCAAGTGGTGAAAATTACTAGGATAAGCTATCGTCTCAAATTTTTTTTTGTCAAACGAAAAAAAAAGCGGTTAGCGAGATTGAAGGAAGACATAAAAACAAGTATTGCTTACTCACCTCATCGAACCGGTTTTAAGTTCTTGTAACTGTAGATCAATGACACTTAGAAAGACTTCAACTAGGAAGTGTAGATCAATGACACTTAGAAAAACTTCAACTAGGAAGTGGTGAAGATTTGTTACTTGTGGTCTACTACCACGAAACTTCCTTCGCCGAGATGCACATATTTTTCCTCCATATTAGGAATCTCAATCTCATACTTAATCATAAATAAACCAACAATGTCAATGTGAGTATCCCATCCATCATCTCTAAGCTTTTGCAAATTTATCTTAGTCACGTCTACCATTTTTATTGCATTCACTATGTCTTGATCACTTTTTTGCAAAGCCATGTTCAACTCATTTGTAATTGTGAATATACTCTTCATCAAATGTGCCACAAAAGTAAAATCAAATGACATCAACAAGTGTGTAAGTGATTCGAGCTCGATTCGGTCAACACAATAAAAAATATCCTCAATGGCATCAAGTGACTCAAGAATTCTTGGATATACATTAAGCATATTCAAAATTGTTCTAAAATGAGAATTTCTAGCGCGTATTACCCGGTCTGCTCAAACTAAGCTCCACGGATGCAAACCGGCCAGATTCAAGTTTTCCTAGAGATAATACCGCTACCACACGTTTAGCTAGTTTTTCCCAAAGTAATGATTTCCGTTTAGGTGAACCACCCACAAAATTCAATAAAGGCGTAAGCACATCAACAAAAAGCCAACCGCAATCGCATTTTCTTTACAACGACAACAAGTGTCAATTGAAGTCGGTGAGCATCAAAACAATGGACACAATATGCAAATGGAGATTCATTTAATTATAATTTAAGTTTCAAGGCCATTAATTGCACCTTGCATATTGCTAGCACCATCGTAACCTGGCCTCGCACTCTAGAAAGAGTTACTGAGTGCTTCATTAGTTTTGACTCAATTCTTTGCTTTTCAATGTCACGGATGTGATATTAGCAACATGTATAACACCAAGAAAGCACTCCACAACTTCACCTCTTTTTATTAACATATCACAAACAAAGAGCTATTTGTTCTTTATCGAAATATTCGTGAGACTCTTCAACAAGAATAGCAAAAATAATCACCATCAAGTTCTTACATAATTGCTTTATTTTGACTCTCGTGTAGTACAAGATTTATAATATCCTTTTGAATTGAAGGAGCTATCATTTGACTATTGACGGTTGCATTTTTTAAAACAAATTTAGCAACATATTCTTTTTTAGAGGCAAGAAATTTCAAAAGTTCAACAAAGTTACCTCTATTAGAGGAAGTTTCAATTTCATCGTGGCCATGAGCAAGGTAAGCCCTTGAAGCACAAGTTAACAAAGTTCTCTTTGAATGTAAACCCTCCAAACTATATCTTGGTCATGTTTATGGAAATTAAGAAATTTTTATTTCCTTTTCCCCGGATCTTGAGGAAGATTACTAGCATTCCCCCGAGTCAATCTCTTTTGTTCATTCGGGATCGAGTCTCGGGATTTGAATTAACTCTAAATTATATTTCATCTCTTTGGTTTTGTGGATAATCATCGGTTTCTTGAGTTGAGGAGTTTTGGTTGGTGGAAAAAAAATTTGTTTGAGATTGATGAGATTTTGGCGTAAAGAGATCTCCGGTATCTATGTTAATTCTTTTGAAAGGATACTTGTAATATTAATATATACTATTTTGTCTTTGTATAAGTGTGTTAATTTAATCCAAACAATTGTCATTTGGTTCAACATGGAAGCATATATCTTGTATTTCTTCATTTGCTAACTTTGTTTGTAATTGGAGAATTTAAATGCTTTATTATGAATGAATATAGGTAACACCTTTTGAATTTCAAAGCGGAAAAGAAAGAAATAATAATAGTATTATAGGACGATGGCGGAAACATCGTCTTGCGGGGAATGTCACTACTACAAGAAATGCGTTTAAAAAACTAAGTGATAAAACCACCATAAATAAATAGTATAAATTAATTAGATTAATATCCAAAAAAGAAAACTAACTCTTAAAATTAACGAAAAGTCTAGGCCTAAAACATCTAACATTTTAATGCTCACATCTCACCCGAGCCCAAAAACCAAAGAAGATTCCCATCAACATAACCTCGCAAAAAATATAAAAAATATCCACGATCGGTTGGGGTAACTAACGTCTCTTCCGGCTGATAAAGGATTCAAATAACAATTTTAAGTAAAGTTAAAATAAATGTTACTACACAAGAACATGCTTCTAATAACAATAGTAAATCAACAATAATGAACTTAAGATAGTCATACAAGATCCATAGTACAAGCCTCCAAAATAATTAAAGAAAATAATATAATAGGTTTTGAGAAGAAGCGAACGCCAGATGGATCGCAACCCACTTCCCTAAGATTTGTCGGATCGAAATCTCCAAGCGGCCTATGGGCTTTACGTTCCCTACGCTTGTGTCTAAGAATGACCCAAACTCCGATGCATGATAGTACCCAATCTCGGTACTTCCCAACCTCTTAGGCGACAACAATTAACTCGGGTAATACCCTAAATTGCAACCTAGGTGGTGGGCATGTTATTCATTGGGACTACATCTATCCCACGGATATCTTAATCTCAATAAAATATTTCTACAAATAAATACTATAATTTATTCATCGAGTATAAATAATAAGGATGCTTTCTTGGGGCCTTACACCCTAAAATCGGCGAAACTAGGTTCGCAATCAAGAGTCTCGATTCAACAATATTTATTCTTCTCAAAGTAATAGTGATGATAATACTAATAAAAATCATTTCGCCCAACCGGAAAGAATAAACACTCTTTAAAACATAATTATACACCAAATACCTAATAAAATCAAATACTCCAAACTACTACACTCGTTGTCGAGTTTGGGTACAAGGTTAATTACAACGTTAGTTATAATACCCCAGGTACATAACTCTTGGCGAAACGGTACTAAAGACGAGTATTATTCTCCTCGAGTGCGTAACGTCGAAAACTTAGATATTGATTTATAAAAGTACAACATTATTATACTCTCAATTTAATTACAAACAACAATACTCATCATAAAATAAATAAGATACTCACAATATAACTATAAGTAAATATATCAATCAACTCAATAATAAAAATAAATAAATAAAACATGCAACAATTCTTCAAAAGCTCCATATAATAAGATTTCACCTCAAAACAAGTCTTAACATGCTTCAACACAACAAAGTACGCCTTTTGGAAAGGTTTTAAACATAAGCAGCAACCTCAAATAGATATAACTTTTAGCATACACAATTTTTTTTATGAGAGTCCCAATTGCATGTTAAAGCTTATCTTAATAGCTTTCTAACGAATGGTCATAATCTCAATTCCGATGTAAAACGAATGAGATACGACACTTTGAACATACACTTGTCCAAACTGGTTGCGAGTCGCGAAATAGTTCGCGGGCCGCAAAAGCCGTCTGCTTCTTTCCTCGTGCACATCGGTAGGTATGCTATTTCACCCGAATTTTCACCACATATACTCATACATCAAAACAAAAGATACCCAAGCCAATATATGATTATTACCATACAAATTAACTAGTTTAACACGAGGATTAACATAAAATATAAATTACATAGCCCCAAACATGATAATTTCCGGATTATAAATCCCACCAAATTACACCCAAAACTACACCAAATGACAATACACTCAAAATGACAAATACTAAGGCATGAACATAACTTCAAGGCTCTAATTCCTACCATGCACAAGTACTTTCATGCTATCAAAACAACAAGATACTTAGCGGTAATCACATAACAAAATAGGCTTAACATTAGGCACATAAAACTCCAAATGAAAATAATCCTAACATTATTCTAAAATGAGTAGAATATAAGAAATTCCTAACATGATTCTAAGCCTAATAACATGAATTCTAACAAGACTAAAAACAACTACTTTTATCCTCACGTGCTAGAAGAGACGTTAGTTACCTTGAATTTAGGTGGAAAATAATGCTAGAATGGCAAAGAAAGAAGAGAATAACATTGCTCCCGAAAACTCCAAACCGGATGACTCGTCTGATTGGAATGGAAACTACAGTCACGTATTTCACTTTCTTCAAAAACAAATCACACCAAGAGCAAGATCTTTCCGAGTAGATGAATTTTGACTACTCACACGTCCAATTTCGATTAGAGACGAAGGAGATATGGGGCAACAAGATGGGTGTGCGTAAATGACCGAAAATGCGAGAAGGGAGAAGGACTCTTTCTCTTTCTTTCTAAGGCTGGCGTGAAGGGAGGTTTTTGAGTGCAGCAAAATATTGTGATAGTTCATATCATTAAGCAAAGTTTTAATTTCATTAAGATGGGTTAATGGGGGGTTAATGGTGGCTATTGATGGGGGTTTATGAAGGCTTGACGCCTCATCTCTTGGTGGTTACAAAGTTGAAATGGAGATGCTCATCCAATGTTTATACAACCAAAATTTGAACCATATGGTATATAGAATGGGCTTTGCAATTTCGTTACGTTAGTCGATCCAAAATATAATTAACGCTTAAAATAAAATCACACGCTACTTAAATTTATAGAATTACTAACTATATGATAAAATAAATACGCACATTATATATATAGAACTAATGAAATTACTTAATAAAAATATATACACTTTAAATTAATAATCACAACAACATAATACAATAATTAAATAATTATACACTTTCAAAATAGTTTTTAATAATAAATTATTTTATTTTAACAAGGATATATCATTTTAATGTAAACAACGCCAAAATAAAGAGTGAAAATTACGGGGGTTTTACAATCACTCCCCCTTAAAAGAGTTTCGTCCTCGAAACTTCAAAACAACCAAGAGATCAAAAAGAAATATACTCTAGATATGAACATTAAGAAAAACACAAATCAATGGATCTTTGTTTAAGAGCTAGACAACTTGTGGGTATAAAATTTGATAACTCAAATAATATACATTTTATTGTGGAAGACCCAAAAAGAGAGTTGTATAGTAAAGAAGCATGGTAACAACCATCATTTATAAAATGTAAAAGAACCAAAGACAAGTAGAAAGTTTGAGGTAAAAACGTTTGCACAATAAACTATAGGTAATTTTGCAAAGAAGCGGGAATAAATATTTACTTTAAATTATAAAAAGAATAAATCCGATAATACATAAATATTTTTAGAAAAGAAACGAAGAAGCAAAAGTTCGTAAATTGATAGGCCGAACCAATTTAAAAGGAGATAACCACACATGCTTATACTCCACTTCCAAGAGATAAGAACACTTTTTAATAAAGAGTAGCTAACCGCTTTATTAAAATAGCACTTACAAACTCAAGTAATGACATATGTCATAAGAGCGTACGTCCTCCTAAACATATATATATGAAATTTAAAGTTCGCAAAAGAAATTGATAACCTTTAAAATAAATTTCACAACGATGAAACACTAATAATAAATAGGCGATAAAGTAATAAATTATAAACAACAATTATAGAATTTTCCAAGTCGACACAAATGTGCATGGAACCACCCATTGCAACCTAGTATCAACAAAACAATATTTGAAAGCCTCCTTATCAAATCAACATTAAAGTTTATTGGAATCACCCAATATAAACTTAATACCAACTCAAAAAAGAAATTAAATCAAAATAGTCAAAATGTGTCAACTTATCAAATTGACATACAAGTCAAAGGAATCACCCATTATGACTTAATATCAACTCAAAAAAATTTAAAATTGAGACTAAGTATATAAATTTCGTTTTCAAAGAATATGAAACAGATCAGTCAAAATCAAAGAATTAAATAAGAAGTAATGAAAACAACCAAAATTTTGCTATGAAATGAGAAAGCACTAAATATTTAAACAAGAAACAACAAATAGTAAACGAGATCCTTTCACGCATTTGAGTTTGAAAAGTAATGCTAATAAGAAAAGCAAATTAGTAAGTAAAGTAAAAGTTGTTGAATGCTAACCTTTAAAATAAAATAGTTTACATCTACATTTCATTCTACAACCCACAATAACTCATCAGGGTACTTTTATTTTCAAGAACTACAAAACTTATTACCATAATTAAAGGCTGAATAAGGATTAACACGAAAATACAAATATTAAAAGAGAAATGTCAAAAGACGGTAAAAGTAATTTGAAGAATATCTTGAAAGACAATTTCAAAACCCCTTTTCTTTTCCAAACCATTATAAAACAATTGAAATTAAACGTTTTTCAAAAGAGTATGTCAAAATATTAACAAGAACAAAATTTGAATACCACAATATAACTCTTATATAAGTATTAAATATATTAAGATCAAAGATCTAAAATATAATTTGGAATATAAACTCAAACTAGAAAGTTTTGTAAATAATAAAACAGATACGTAGTACTCACATAAAAACAACACTTAATTGGAAAAGAACAGAAAGTATACACCATCGCACATAATAACATATACTATCAAGCAACCAACAAATAAAATAAATGCAATGCAACACACATGACTATATTAAAATAAAATTAAAGTCTATTTTTAAATTGCAAAACACAAAACAAATTAAACACACAACTAAACCGAGAAGGCTATAAATTACTTCGCTTTTGCTGCGCACTCTGATAAACGAGAAAATAAATTACATGTAAGAGGCCCTGTAAATAAGATTAGCAAACTTGGTAGACTAATTCCACCAATAATACAAGTAACTATACATATAACATATGCTCCATAAGCATGAGAGCACACCACGTTCCCATAAGACTTCCCTTTACTTACTCTACCCATCACACTCTCTTGATAGTGAAACTACTAAACTTAATTCTAAACAAATTTAATCTCCTATTGCTAACTAATAATTCTAAAGAATCATTACCAACTCTTTTTCAGAGTTTAGGAACGTTTTGCTCTGATACCAACTGTAATACCCCAAAATTTCAAAGCGGAAAAGAAAGAAATAATAATAGTATTATAAGACGATGGCGAAAACATCGTCTTCTGAGAATGTCACTACTACAAGAAATGCGTTTAAAAAACTAAGTGATAAAACCACCATAAATGAATAGTATAAATTAATTAAATTAATTAGATTAATATCCAAAAGAGAAAAAACTAACTCTTAAAATTAACGAAAAGTCAAGGCCTAAAATATCTAACATTTTAATGCTCACATCTCAACCCGAGTCCAAAACCAAAGAAGATTCCCATCAACATAACCTGCAAAATATACAACAAATATCCACAATCAGTGAGGAGTAACTAACAGCTCTCCCAGCCCAATACTGGATTCAAATAGCAATTTTATGTAAAGTTAAAATACATGTTACTACACAACAACATGCTTCTAATAACAATAAGTGATATGTCTATTTTATATAGAATTTTACCCCAATTTCTCATGGATTATTGGTGTTAATTGCGCTCTTCGGAGCCCTTTTTAGTACTAATGTGTGTCTTGTAGTGTGGTTGTGTTTTCAGATTGATTTTTGTAGGAATAACCTATTTTTGGTGCATTTCCTAATCTTTGAGATCGCTACATGAGACAAAGAAGTCGGGACGTGCAAAAAATCTCACATCGAGCCCAAAACAGTAACCGCCCGACCGGGCGCAATCCGCCCTGGTCGGGCGATTCTTACTTAGTCGGAGTCGGATGCTCGAAACTCCAAGTGAAATTGCTCCCGCGCCCGACCGGGCGAAATCCGCCCCGGTGGTCCGCGAACCTTACTTAGCGCGTTTCGAAAAGTTAAGGCGCCGAGCAAGCCTTACATGCGGGCCCGACCGGGCGAAATCCGCCCGGGCGTGTCGCGCACCTATCAAAAGTAATTACCTAACCAACTACCCAACTATGTAGCAGAGCAAGTCAGGGTCGAATCCACAGGGACAAACAGCATCAAACACTAGATATCTTGACTCAATCTAACTAAACGAATGACAAACAATGATGAAAGGGGTGTTGAACTAATTCTAACACTAAACTATGACAATCACTAGAAACGCACAAGGTATAATCGATTAATTAAAACATCTAGAATTAAGCATCACCACTAGCATGACCAATACATGAATAATCTCCATCCCAAATAAACATAATCAACGGTTCAAGAGGAGTAATGCACCCTATAACTACCAAAGACCTCTCCCGAGTACCAATGGCTACTCTAAACAAGCAATCAAACATATTCCCATAGAATCATGCAAGAAAGAGGCATTACGCATAGCATCACAATTAAATTCCTAGCAATCCCATCTAACTATTCCCATAGAAGATATTCATACCATTGATTGGATCAACAAAACCATCTAGATTCAATTCCCATTGAAAATAAGATATACGGAGTCAAATCAAAATCACCTATCCCTAGTATGATAATGAGCATAAGAACAATCCAATCAAACAAGAACAATTGATCATATAAACTTGGGATTAATGGAAGAATTCATATATTAAATCATTGCTAGGGTTTTACTTAACCCTAGATTAATGGACTACTCACACATAATTGAAATAGCAAAACAAATAATAAACAAATTAAGAGACATAATAATAATGAAAGGAAAGAAGAGATTAAGAAAACTTAGTCTTTACTTGGAAGGAATCAAAGCGTAGTAATCAATGTTTAACAATGGAGTAAACTCAAAAGCTCTCTAAAAAGTTATAAAATGTATTCTCTAGTAAAAAGGCGTAATTTCTAATTCTAAGAAAATAGGTATTTATATGTCTCATAAATCGGGCGCAACACGCGCTTAAAACGCTCAAAGATCGTCTTGCCGGCCGGGTCGGGCGATTCACTGGCCGGGGCGATCATCGGGTATTATAATTCTTGTCGCGCCCGACCGGGCGCCTTTCAGCCAGGTCTTGTCGCCTCGCCCGACCGCCCGGGCGGATTTCTCCCGGTCGGGCCCGCATGTAAGGTTTGCCTGGCAGCTTAACTTTTCTGAAAACGCGCTAAGTAAGGTTCGCCCGACCACCCGGGCGGATTTCGCCCCGGTCGGGCGCGGGAGCAATTTCACTTGGAGTTTCAGCATCCGAATTCTGACTAAGTAAGAATCGCCCGACCACCGGGGCGGATTGCCAGGCCGGGCGGTTACCACTGTGTTTTGGGCTCGATGTGAGATTTTTGCACGCCCCGACTTCTTGTCTCATGTAGCGATCTCAAAGATTAGGAAATGCACCAAAAATAGGTTATTCCTACAAAAATCAATCTGAAAACACAACCACACTACAAGACACACATTAGTACTAAAAAGGGCTCCGAAGAGCGCAATTAACACCAATAATCCATGAGAAATTGGGGTAAAATTCTATATAAAATAGACATATCAATAAGTAAATCAACAATAATGAACTTAAGATAATCATACAAGATCCATAGCATAAGCCTCCAAAATAATGTAAGAAAATAATATAATAGGTTTTGAGAAAGAGCGAACGCCCGGTGGATCGCAACCCACTTCCTAAAGGTTTGTCGATCGAAATCTCCCGGACAGCCTATGGGCTTACGTTCCCCTACTACCCGTGTCTAAGAATGGCCAAACTCCCGATGCAGAATAGTACCCAACTCAGTATTTCCCAACCTCTCGGACGACAACAATTAACCCAGGTAATACCCCTAAATCGCAACCTAGGTGGTTGACATGTTCTTCATCGGGGACTACATCTATCCCACCGGATATCTTAATCTCAATAAAATATTTCTACAAATAAATACTATAATTTATTCATCAAATATAAATAATAAGGATGCCCTTCAGGCCTTACACCTAAAATCAGCAAAAACTAGGATCGCAATCCAAGAGTCTCAATTCAACACTATTTATTCTTCTCAAAGCAATAGTGATGATAATACTAATAAAAATCATTTCGCCCAACCAAAAAGAATAAACACTCCTTAAAACATAATTATACACCAAATACACAATAAAATCAAATACTCCACTACTACACTCTCGTTGTCTGAGTTTGGGTACAAGGTTAATTACAACGTTAGTTATAATACCCCGTACATAACTCTTGGTGAAACGGTACTAAATACGATATTATTCTCCTCGAGTACTGCAACGTCGACAACTTAGATATTGATTTATAAAAAGTACAACATTATTATACTCTCAATTTAATTACAAACAACAATACCATCATAAAATAAATAAGACACTCACAATATAACTATAAGTAAATATATCATTCAACTCAATGATAAAAATAAATAAATAAATAAAACATGCAACAATTCTTCAAAAAGCTCCATATAACAAGATTTCACCTCAAAACAAGTCTTAACATGCTTCAACACAACAAAGTACGCCTTTTGAAAAGGTTTTAAACATAAGCAGCAACCTCAAATAGATATAGCTTTTAGCATACACAATTTTGTTATGAGATTCCAATTGCATGTTAAAGCTTATCTCAATAGCTTTCCAACGAATGGTCATAATCTCAATTCCGATGTAAAACGAATGAGATATGACACTTTGAACATACACTGTCCAAACTGGTTGCGAGTCGCGAATGAGTTCGCGGGCCGCAAAAAGCCGTCTGCTTCTTTTCCTCGTGCACAACAGTAGGTATGCTATTTCACCCGAATTTTCACCACATATACTCATACATCAATACGAAAGATACCCAAGCCAATATATGATTATTACCATACAAATTAACTAGTTTAACACGAGGATTCACATAAAACAAAAATTACATAGCCCCAAAATATGATAATTTCCAGATTATAAATCCCACCAGATTACACCCAAAACTACACCAAATGACAATACACTCAAAATGACAAATACTAAGGCATGAACATAACTTCAAGGCTCTAATTCCTACCATGCACAAGTACTTTCATGCTATCAAAACAACAAGATACTTAGCGGTAATCACATAACAAAATAGGCTTAACATTAGGCACATAAAACTCTAAATGAAAATAATCCTAACATTATTCTAACATACATGAGTAGAATATAAGAAATTCCTAACATGATTCTAAGCCTAATAACATGAATTCTAACAAGACTAAAACAACTACTTTTATCCTAACGTGCTAGAAGAGACGTTAGTTACCTCAAATTTAGGTGGAAAATAATGCTAGAATGGCAAAGAAAGAAGAGAATAACATTGCTCCCGAAAACTCCAAACCGGATGACTCGTATGATTGGAATGGAAACTGCAGTCACGTATTTCACTTTCTTCAAAAACAAATCACACCAAGAGCAAGATCTTTCCGAGTAGATGAATTTTGACTACTCACACGTCCAATTCCGATAAGACACGAAGGAGATATGGGGCAAACAAGATGAGTGTGCGAGAAATGGCCGAAAATGCGAGAAGGGAGAATGACTGGTTTCTCTTTCTTTCTAAGGCTGGCGTGAAGGGAGGTTTTTGAGTGCAGCAAAATAATGTGATTGTTCATATCATTAAGCAAAGGTTTAATTGTATTAAGATGGGTTGACTCCTCATCTCTTGGTGGTTACAATGCTTGAAATGGAGATGCTCATCTAATGTTTTTACACCCAAAATTTCGGACCATATGGTATATAGAATGGGCTTGCAATTTCGTTACGTTGGTCGGTTCATAATATAACTAACGCTTAAAATAAAATCACACGCTACTTAAATTTATAGAATTACTAACTATATGATAAAATAAATACGCACATTATATATATAACTAATGAAATTACTAAATAAATATATATACACTTTAAATTAATAATCACAACAACATAATACAATAATTAAATAATTATACACTTTCAAAATAGTTTTTAATAATAAATTATTTTATTTTTATCATTTTAATGTAATCAACGCCAAAAAAAAGAGTGAAAATTACGGGGTGATACAATATGAGACAAGGGCAATTCGGTCATTTTATATGGATGCACTCAAGGTTCGTGACAACTCAGGTTGGATAGAAGTTATCATATGAGTTTTAAGGAAGAATTCAACCTACAATTGAAGCAAAATAGGTGTTTGAGCTAGAGGAAAGAAAGCACGTTTATAAGGAGCCGCGGGGTGCGGCAAAAAATAGCCGCTAGGCGTGGCCTGGGCAGCAGCTACAACACTCTTTGAGCAGGCGGCCGCGGGTTATGGCGTTTTGAGAAAGGCCTTAAGGGTCGATTTTCCTATTTGTTTTTTTTTGGTTAGTTTTAATTTTCTTATCTTAGAACTACTTAAGCACTTTTATAATTAGGTTTTAGGTTATCTTTGACATTATTATTGATACTTGGAGAACTTTTATAACATTATATTTCTTCATTGGAGCTTTTACCTTTCATGGAGAACTAAACCCTAGGTTCTTGATCAATAAATTGAAGCTTTTGAATTCACATAGTTGTGAGAATTCTCTTCTCTTATTCTCTCTTGAATATTGATTATTCTTTTGCTATTATTTATATGATTGATATTGATTATTGCTAGGTGATCAACTAGTTAATGATTTTTATTGATTGATTGCTAGATTAGATTGTTGAATTCGTAATTGTTCATTTAATCTTCTCAAAAGTAGTAACTTTGGATTGTTAATGCTTGCGTTCTTGATTAATGATTTCAAAGGGGAATAATTTTTAATCGCTTGTGTTGAAATTATCTTTCTTTATTGATTTCTCTAGATTGATTGCTTTTATTAAATTGAATCTAAACGCTTGTTTTGGATTGTTTAATGATTAGGGTTTTCTAGGAACGCATCTCGTTCTAGTTAGCTAATAATAAGGAGAAATTGGGATTTTCATTCCACAATAAAATATTCAAGAGTGTTTAGTTGAAGTGTTTTCCGTGATCAACTAGTAATTCATTAGTGGATATTAATTTGATCAAGATTTGTCTACATTTGATTTCTTCATGTGATTATTGGTTTCTTATTAGTTTGATTATTTTAGTTATTTATTAATCTTAAATCCCCCACTTGGTTACCTTAAACACTTAGTTTACTAGGTGTTTATTACGCATACATACACTAGAAAGTGTCCCTTCTCCGTGGATACTGAACTCTACTTCCCTAGCTACTTTAATTAGTTTTAGAAAGTGAGAAATAATTTGGTGCATACGACTAAAAGACCTACCAAATATCAACTTGTTTTGTTCTCTTTATTGTAAAAATTTATATTAAAACTTTAATTAGATTATAGATTTATCACTAAGATTTTACAATCTAATAACAAGACAATACTATAACATTAAAATCATACAATTCATATTGCGAAGTAACAAATTGATGGTTTCAATTTAAAATTTCTCTAATATTATTTAGTTTAGTAACAAATTGAGTAATTGATTCATATTTCACAAATCACATACTACAAATTTATGATCAAATAGAGCAATAATCCAATAAAAAATCTTGCCTAATAAAACAAAAATTAAAAGCTACATTAACAATTACAAATAACAAAAATTTGCAAAAGAAAGAACAAAAGCCAAACATCAATTAACATTGTAAGATGTGAAAACTTCTAAAAAAATTCCGCTTACCTCAAGGATGTCGTGTGGTTGTCGTCTGGCCAGAGTGGCGAGTGTGTCCAATGCACCGGTGTCTTGTCGATTCCGCGCATGACCGGCAAGCCGGATGGGTCATGCCACCTAGCCTTTAATGCATCGAGGATGAAAATTGAGATTAAATGTAAAGAGTTGTTGTGATGGTACCGTTAGTTGTTGGCTTTGGCTGGTTTAGTTGGCTTGTTTGACCGTGTTGGAAGCGTTAGGTCAGATGTATTGGCTTTTTAAGTTGGTCATTTTAAGCCATTATTTGCAAAAGTGTTTGACAAAATTAATTGTGATTGTGTACAGTTTATTAGAGAGTTTCAGGCCACCACAAGCTGTATCCAAAAAGTTACGCTCCAGGCACTTTTCATTTTAGCTTGAACGCCATTTGTCACCAACCAAAAAGCCTAATAACCAAACACTTTTTTTTGCTTTGACCAAATTGAAAGCCCAAATGCCAAAAGCCCAATGAAAAGCCGATTTTACCAAACATTCGCCCGAGTAAAATCTGCACAGGCTTTCTCTCTCTACTCTTTTTAACTTTAATAAAATCTGACATATGCAGCATTGCACCTTTTGGGGATTTGGGGTATTTAATTACCTAGACTCCGAAAGAGTCAATTGGGCTGACTTCTGCGCTTCAGACTTGGTAGCAGCTAAAACACAAAATTTTTAAAATAATGGGGTGGCTCGGGCCACCCAGGATCCCACGTGGATCCTCCCACGGTAGCAATTGGCGTAGGTTGTTGTCTTCTCTCATGTAACACATTTTCACTATATAGGTTTGGAAATTGGGAATTAGGATATATTAAATGGGATAGTGGTTGACAATTGACAAATGCTAATACACACACTGAGTCACTGATGGGATTCACAAGTGATGAAGCTGTAGTTTTTTTTAAATCATTTTTTTTTATAATAGAGTGGCACGTGCCAACAAGACTAGGGATGGGCATGGGCCGGAACCCGACCCGGACCCTATTGGACCCGACCCGGACCCTCTTGGACCCGACCCTAATTTGGGGGTATGGGTCAACTTTTCAGACCCTTTGGGGTCCAAGGTCCGGGTCCAAGTAAAATTTTTAGGGCCCGAGTCTTGATATTTTAGATCCTGGGTCCGACCCGAACCACCCGAACTCCGAATCCTAGACGCTAAAAATTATTTAATATATAAATTTTACCATTTTATTTTTAAAACAAACTGATTTCCTAAACTAAAACACCATTCACTTTGAAGTTTGTAAACCTATTTTCTAATTTCTACCCTAGCCACATCACTACAGCAGCCGACGAAGTGAGAAAGAGTCACCACCATCGGGTCTTTCGCGGTCTCTCGCCTGACGCCAACACCACCGGTGCCGACTTCAGTTGCCACCCTCATACGCCAAGTCGTTCCTCTCTTCAATCTTTCATCGCCCGATTTCCTTCGTTTCATTTTTGTATCTCGGTATTTTTTTCGTTTATTTGTTTGTGTCTTTGTTTCATTTTTTTCTGGGTATTTTCCCTTTATTTTTTTCAGTTTATTTGTTTGAATTTTGAGCATATTATGGTGGACTCGCATCTGGGTATTTTCTCTTTGTTTCGTTTCTTATCTGGGTATTTTACTATCTTCTCTGTGTATTTTCAGTTTATTTGTTTGTGTCTTTGTTTCGTTTTTTTTTCAGTTTATTTGTTTCATCATGCGAATTCTTTTGTTTGATGAGTAGAATTTGTAGAAAAGTAGGGTTACAAAATTGAAATGTGTAATTTATGTTGATGAAATGATATTTTCTGTAGGCCATGGATGAGATACAATCTGAATCTGGTTCTAAAAGCAAAGATGCATCTCAGAATATTGAAGAAAATTTTGTAGACTTAGATGAGGGTATCGATGAGGAAGGATTTGTGAATGTAGATCAAATGGGTGAGCAAACTACTAATACAAAACCTACAAACAGTAGTAGAACATATAATAGGAAGCAAACATCATCTGTATGGACATACTTCACCAGGATTATGGGGGATGGTGTTTTAAAAGGGGCGAAGTGCAAGCATTGTAATGCAGAACTTAAAGCAGGTGGCAATCATGGTACTTCACATTTGCATAAGCATGCTCATAAGGTGTGTCGTGGAAGACACTTAAGGGTTCCTTCTGGTCAAACACAATTGAAAATGAAAATAGAGATGGGTCAACTTCATTGGAGTTCGAGTAAAGAAAAGAAGCGGAATTCAACTAAGAGGTGTCAAGGAAGGAGTTAGCTCATATGGTCATTATGCATGAATATCCGTTATCCATAGTAGATCATTTTGCATTTAGGAGGTTCGTTCGTAGTCTCAATACTTCATTCAAGATGATTTCTCGAACCACATTGAAGCGTGATATCATGAAAATGTATAATGAAGACAAAACATCTCTCAAGGCATTATTGGAGCATAATGAGAGTAGGGTGTCAGTTACTACTGATATGTGGACAACCTCTAATCAAAAGAAAGGCTATATGGTTGTTACTTCCCATTTCATCGACCAACAATGGATCCTACGGAGTCGCACTTTGAGATAGTTTTCTTTAATTCTATATATTTGGTTATTAGTTAAATTTTATTTTCTTGATTTTATATACATTTGTTGGTTGGTTGATATCATATATATATTTATTTATATAGGTTTTGTTATGTGCCATGTCCTCACACAAAAGGGGTTATTGCTAAAGTGTTGATGGATTGCTTGTCTCAATATTCTTTAGAGAACAAAATCTCTTATGTGGTTGTTGATAATTGCTCCACTAATGATGCTATGATGAAAATTTCGTTGGATAAATTTGAGGAAAGTTCACTTGTATTGGGTGGAGAGTTTCTACATATGCGATGTAGTGCCCATATTTTGAACTGAGTTGTGCAAGATGCATTAGATGTGATTAATTCTGGGATTGAGAAAGTTCGAGAATATGTGTCATTTTGGATGCCAACTCCAAAAAGAATTGAAAATTTTGAGGAGGCTTGTCGTTTTTTGAACTTAAATACCACTAAGAGGCTAGTTCTTGATTGCAAAAGTAGGTGGAACTCTACTTTTTGATGCTTCAAACTGTTTGACCTTTTAATGATGTGTTCTTGAGGTTGAAGCGTTTAAATTAAAGGATGAAATTTGTTGTTCCTTCTGAGTATGATTGGACTTTAGCTACACTTGTATGTGAGAAGTTGGAGATTTTTTTATAACACAACTGTTGTATATTTTCTGGCACAAACTTTACCACCATTAACTTATTTTTTCAGATGATTTGTGAGATCAAATTTGCATTAAAGCAATGGTTAACAAGTGATGTTGAAGTGATTAGGTGTATGGCTAAAAGTATGCAGGAAAATTTTAACAAGTATTGGGGTAATATCAATGGACTGTTAGCTATTGCTTCAATTTTAGATCCTAGGAATAAAATGGATTGTGTGAAGTTTTATTTTGACTTGTTTTATGATGGTGGACCTGAGGGAGAAATGGGAAGAATTAGGATGATTCTTGATAGGCTTGTGGTTGAGTACCAAGGGAGAACAAATGAAGATTATGAATCACTCAATGAAAATAGCAAGAAAGGAGTAGCTCCACAATCTTCTAATGGTGGAATGGATTTATGGGCACAAAATAAGAGTGCAAAGACTACTACAAAAAAAGTGAATGTGAGGTGTGAATTGGATCATTATTTGGAGGGTGATCCATTACGGGAAGATGATGAGTTTGATGTTCGTAAATGGTGGAGAAAGGATAATAAGTATCCAATTTTGAGAAATATTACTAGAGATATTATTGCTATTCTCATTTCAACCGTGGCTTCGGAAAGTGCTTTTAGTATGGGTGGAAGAGTGGTTAGTCCTCACCGTTCTAGGCTCCATTCACATACCGTTGAAGCATTAATGTGCTTGCAAAATTGGATGACCCAAGACATTAAAGGTAATACTCTTATGTCTTATATCAATTTTTATATTTATAAATTTATCGGTTTTTTCACCATATACCCCTGACAAATTTTTTTTTTGCACCATATACCCTTTCAACTTTTGAAATTCACCATATACCCCCACCTTTCAAAAAATACATCGACTTACCCTTTTGGCTAAAGGTGTTAGACTTTCGTTAGTCATTAGGGCCCTAATCCTCCTCTAACCCTAATTAACTAATCTAAATCAAACCCTAATCCTAACCCCAACCCTAACACTAACCTAATACACTAACCCTAACCCTAACTACACCTCCCCAACCCCTTACCCCCACTGCACCACCACCCCCTCACCACCACCCCGTCACCACCTCCACCCCATCCCCCTCCCCTCGCCGACCCCCTCCCTCCCCTCCCCCTCTCCATCTCCTCCCCCTCCTCCCTCCCCCTCCTCTCCTTCGCGAACCCCCTCCCTCCCCACCGCAGTTCATTTTGGGCCGCAATTCATTATCATCATCAACACCGTTGCGAAAATCAGTGGGGTCGGGGCGAAAATCGGTGGGGAAGGAGGGTTGGGTTGGGGGCGAAAATCGAAGGGGTGGCGGCGAAAATGGTGGGGTGGGGGCGAAAATCGGGGGGGCGGGGGCGCGGGGGGGGGTGGAGGGCCGTTTGGCTGCGAGGGTGGGGGGGGGTTGGGGGGGGTTGGCGAGGCCGGAGGTGGGGGAGAGAGGGTGGAGGCTGCGGTGGTTATTGGGGGGGGCGGGTGGGTTGGGTTGTTGGGGGGGTGGTGGGTTAGAGAGAGAGTTAGGGTTTACTTAGGGTTAGGGTGGGGGAGGGGTGTTTAGGGTTAGGGTTAGTGTTAGGGTATTAGATTAGGGGTTAGGGTTAGATTTAGGTTAGTTAATTAGGGTTAGAGGGAGGTTTAGGGCTTAATGACTAACGGAGTTTAACGCCGTTAGTCATTAAGGGTAGGTCGGTATATTTTTTGAAAGGTGGAGGGTATATGGTGAATTTCAAAAGTTGAAAGGGTATATGGTGCAAAAAAAAATTTGTCAGGGGTATATGGTGAAAAAACCGTAAATTTATATACCAAATATTTATTTAAACATCGTGAACATGTATTAAGGTACATTGGAAAGCTCTCATGCTTGCTCTACTGTTACCGATGATTTTGATGTTGAAGGCGATGAGGAAGTAGTTGATATTATTGATATGGTACGTTTGGATTGTCAAAATTTTCAAATTTAAATAAATGTATAAAGAGCCTTATTTTTTATTTTTTATTGGTTTGTAGGATCTTGATGATGAGTTGGATGATTATATGGAGGATTGAAGATGCATATGGAGGCTTGAGGATGCATGAGTTGAGTCACGGGCTCATGGCTACAACTACGAGAATTTGAGGCCATTAAACATTTTTTAGTCTTCTTTTTTTCCTTATTTTTTGGATATTAGTCTTCCAAGACATTATTTGTATTGTCTTAGTATAAATTGCTCTAGACATACTTATTATTGTAGTTTATATTTTTCTTATTTATGAGTCTTTTTTCTTGATGATCATTTTTGGTCATGAAATATTAATAATACTGAAATTTTGGTAAAAATAAAGATATAGGCACACCCTAGACCCGGACCCTAGACTCTATAGACCCTAAGGGTCTGGGTCCAATTTTCCCAGACCCTTAGGGTCCGGATCCGGTAAAAAAATTAGGGTCCGGGTCTAGGGTATGGCTGGACCCGACCCAAATCCGACCCTTGCCCATCCGGCCATCTCTAACCAAGACCCCACATGGGTCTGCCCCTAGGTCCCACAAACTATTAATGAGGTTTGAGGTAGTAAATTATAGGTACGTAGCAATTGGCGTAGGTACTAGGGTACGTAGCAATTGGCGTAGACTCTTTGTCTTCTTTCTTGTCACACATTTTCACTTTTTTAGGTTTTTGGGAATTAGGAAATTTTAATTGAGATATTGGTTGGCAATTGTCAAAAACATACACATGCTGAGTCGCTGATGGGCCTGAAACGTGACAACCTATATCTTTTTTTTCTTTTTTTTTGAAAAAAACAATAGGGGGCACGTGCTATTCAGGACCCTACATAGATCCGCCTCTGATCCGCACCTGCCCCATTACACATAGCGGGCAATCGGGCACTATTTTTCATTCCCATCCCTTTCCCATCACCTACAAAACCCTTCCGTCCCTCGCCTAATTGGGGCAAATACGAGACGTATCTCCACAAACTCGTTCCACCGACATCCCTAGATGCATCCGCATTTATGGTCTAAGGGTAGTTTTAGGGCAGTGAGTGGATATAGAAAGTCATGATAAAATGAGCAATTCCAATGCAACCTCGCGGGCCCCAAGTAGCGGCACTAATTGGTCCAAAATGTTAGACTGCCAATTCAGTGATCCACCATACAACTCATCTAGATTATAGTGAGCTAACCAGTGACCAGTACTGTAACCGCTTATCAAACTCATGTCAGTAAGCAGTAAGCAGTAAGCAGTAAGCAGTAAGCAGTAAGCAGTAAGCAGTAAGCAGTAAGTTCACATTTTACTAGTCAAAATCTTCCTCTCAACATTTTCCTTTAAAATATTTTTCTGGACCAACATTTATCCTCATCAAATCCCCAAAAACCAATAGTACAATAACACCCCCCACCTGTGCACTTTGGCTCCCCCAATTCCAACAAATGAACTACTCCTTCTTCCCCAATATTTTCCTCCATTCGCAAACTCCCATTTCAACTTAATCATTCATTATCTTCTTCGGTACTATACCTTTTCTCTCTATCTCTCTCTTCTCTTTCAATCATATTAAATCCCATGTTTTTATGATACTTTTGCCTCAATATTTAGTAATTTGCTTAATCTCTAAATTTTTCTGTAAAATCTTGAATGATTTTGTAACTTATGTTTTCTCTTTCAGTTTGAAATTAATGTAAAGAAGCTAAAAGTGTGACATAATCGTATCAAACGGTCCATTATATTTAATTGAATGATCATAATAAGTTGACAATAAATTTTTGATCTTATTTACTATTTCTACTACTAGTATGTTTTTCTTTGCTCTAATACTCTAGTCTATCGAAACGTACTAATATATGTATTGTTATTATTGATTGTGTTAAGAATCAACAGTTTTGTGAAGTCCAAAAACATGTTCAACCCTGTTCTCCTCTGTCTCTTTTTCCTCCACATGACCACTGGAGGTGGAAAGGCTGAACTTTTGCCTGGTTTTTACTCTAAGAGTTGCCCGGAAGCCGAATCGACGGTGAGAGATGTCATAAAGAAGGCCATGATCAGAGAAACTCGGAGCGTTGCATCTGTTATGAGATTGCAGTTTCATGATTGCTTTGTTAATGTAAAACCTTATTCAAGTTTCTTCCCTTTTTTTTTTGTTCTCTTTTTTTCATAGCTAATCTATTATGTTTCCGAGAATATAACGTTTTTTAGTAACAAAAAAATGTTCAAGCTCCTCTGCTCATCATCTGTTAACTTTTATTTATGTGAAAGGAATACGATATTTCCGAAAACACCTACTCCATAAACTATACCTTTATGTGGGGTGAAAAATAACCTTACTCTTATTTTAAATCTCATCTTTTTACATAACTTTCTCATTTGTGCCATATAATGACATGAATAGTAAGTCCAATCATACTGTTTTGAGTCTTTTATTTTTATTTTAATGAAATTACTCATATATTGTATTTGTAGGGATGTGATGGGTCGTTGTTGTTAGATGACACAGACACAATGTTAGGGGAGAAACTTGCTCTCTCAAATATAAATTCATTGAGGTCATTTGAAGTTATTGATGAGATCAAAGAAGCTGTGGAGAGGATCTGCCCTGGAGTGGTTTCTTGTGCAGATATTGTCATCATGGCTGCTAGAGACGCGGTTGCTTTGGTAAATATTTGCTTTACTCGCTTTTAAGTTATTATTATATCCGAATTTAACCTGACATGTAAAATTGGCCAATTTTGAATTAGAACATATAAAATATAAATGCGAACAAAAAAAACTAATTAGTACACACAATTGAAAGTGTTATATATTTTTTTTTGGACATCGGGAAAGTGTTATATTAGTAAAAGCAAGAGACTCCTTATTTAGCCTTTTTTTTTGTATGGGCTCTTTTCCTCATATCGAGTATTAATTAGATGTAGATATAAATGTTCTATAATAACTAGATGAGTGATAGGAGTATTTTTTACCTTTATAAAGACGTTTGAGAAATTAACTAGTTGAGGGTTTATACAGACTTTTTTGTATGGGCTCTTTCACTCTCTTCTCAGTATGAAAATCTATACATATATATCTAAAACCCAAAGCAAAAATATGTTATGTTGCCACATGTACTCTCCTCTTCTCCACACAATCAAATGAGACATTAAACAATAAAAATGTGTGTTTCAGACTCGAACCCATGACCTTTCATTTGATATACTAATGCACTAACCAACTACGTACTCTACAATCACATGTTGATTGTTGGTCTTTGTGGGGGGGAAAAGTCATTTAAAGACAAGATAATATTTCTATTTTTAAAACAATTAGAATACAAATGTATATATCTCATTAAGCTAATGCTAATAATAGCATCTTCTACCTTTAAGTACTCCTATATTAAAAAAACTCTTCAAATTATTATAATCTCCAGTAGTTGACACTCTTACACCGTTGAATTACATCGGTTATATTCTTACACATCAACCTAAATTTCAAAAACAAGATTGTATTATATTCTTTGTAAGTAATTATATGTACTCTCTTGAAGTCGAGGGTTATATTAATGAATAATTCATATTATAATTTACTATGTAGAAAATTTAAAAGGATCTAGAAGATCATTTCTTGAGCGCAATCAATACCTACAACTCTTTTTTCCATTTCTCTCAAGTTTTTGATTTAAGACTTCAAATGCACATTGGTAAATAATTCAGGGCGTTTGGCCCGGGACAAGAACTAGTTTATAGCTTAAAAGAAGTCATTCAATAGCTGAAGGTTTGCGAGTGGAACAATTTGATAAATCTAATTGGTATTTTTTTGCCATCAATTTTTCTCTTATATTCACTAAACTTTTACTCGAGTAGCTTTCTCTTATCTGAAATTGTGAGGGCCCATAATTAACACTAACACACGAGACCAAATTTTTTTGAGACGCCTTTGTTGTATGTCTCTACAAAATAGTCACTGTTGGAAGTTGAAACAAGGCATTAGTAGATGTCAGAGACTCAATGTTCTCTGACTCAAAGTCTGATTGATAAGAAAAGGAGCACTATGAAAGGTTGGCAACTTCTACTCATCAATTTGGTATTCTCATAGTTATCTTGTACTTTACCCTATTTTGTTTCCTCTTATATCTAGAAAAAGTTTGCCACTTGCCATTCCTTTTTTTATGCTAAACCGTTTACCAATCAACACAGAGCAATGAAAGGGGTAGGGTAGGGGTAGGGGTAGGGGTAGGGGTTGGGGGGTAAATAATGCGAATCAAGTTCGATTTTGGAGTACCTTGACTTGTCTCACAATCGAATTTTAACTAAGTCGATCTCAATTAATTTGATAGTTGTGTTGGTTTATTTACATTGCTAAATAGGGGGTCATACAAGGACAAGTATCAAAATATCACTTTTTTTTTCTTCTTATAAGTATCTGGTAAGAAATTTGTTTGATGCTACTACTGTCTATCTTTTTCCCCCTTCATCTTTCTAAGTACTATAGTTGTATTAAGCCATTAAATAGATCATCCATCTCTTATAAACCATCAAAAATTGATATGATCATATGAATATTAAGTCAAATACAATTTTCATCCTATACACGTATGTATTTTTAAACCTTTTTACGTTCTCCGTCTAATGTGTTCATTTACATTAACATGGCACATGATGCAGGAGAATTTGAGGGGATATACAATATTATAGGTACACATTTTTTTTTTGCTTTTTCCATGGTTAGAATAACGTAACGGTAAAAGAGAGGATAAAGTAGGAAAAAGGGGTGATAATAATCTCTATTATATGCAAGCGAGGGATCCATGGTGTCCTTTTATGAAAAGACTTATATACCTCTAATTTGAAACATAAAAAAAGCTATTTAAAATTTCTCATTCATTTCCTGAATTACCATTATGCATAATAAGGAAAGTTGTAAAAAGAGAAAACTAAGATAAAAAAGTTTAAGATTGCCATTAAAAGATTACTTACGATGAGCCGATGAGGAACCTAACATAACAAAGAAATTTTCCAACAATTGTAAAGCCAAAAATACAAAGTTTTCTTTAACCTAAATATTCAATAACAATTACAAAGAACATAATTTAAAAATTCATAAAATTACCTAGAAAAAACAGAGTATAGCTCATCTTTGTATTTTTCAATTTCATAATTGTTGTAGTCAAGATGTTATTCAAACGAAATAGTTAAATCTGATAATAAAAAGTAAGCATAGATTAACTTCTCTCATCTTCATTTTCAATCCTATGTTTTGTATAAATAAATTGTAAATACGAAGTACATGTTCAATTTTCGCCTTAATATTAATATTTTTTTACTATTCCGAATATCAGTATTAATACTAATATGTTGTTGCACGCATCGCGTGCATATGAAGCTAGTTTACTATAATGCATCCATCTAAAAAAAAGAAATTGAATGTTTTTAATTTGGTAATTAACTTTATCATTTGACATCCACCGTGCATTTCATTGATTCTAGTTTGACTATGTTTTCGATAAATTTGATTATTTTAGATAAAAGTGACGAACAAAATACTTAAAAGTGATGCATGAATCATAATGATATCAATAAAATGTGTCATCAAATCTTTGTTTAGCCAAAAAAGTTTTGCAACGAGATTCTAGGTGGCCATTTGTTTTCTTAGTGGACAGCTACAATCGAACAAAAACTTTTTTTTGAAAGGGATGGAACAAAAACTTTTGAGATGAGAAGCATAATAGGTTACTCCTAATCTTACATCTAAAACAACCAACCTTTTGTCATAATAATGGGTTTTAAGATAATTGGTTACCAAAGTTTAATGAATCTTTATAGCTTTATTTAGCGTAAGAATGTTGCAACTCATTAAACCTTATTAGTCGTTATTAAACCTTATTTGAACTTATTATCGTAATAAGGAATGAAAATAAGGTGAACACACCACGTCCGACTCCTAAATTTGGCATTACTCCATTTTATTTAATAGTGGTGATCGTTTATCTCGTAGAGTTTTTAGAAAGTCCTAACACCAAGTTTTGATTGAATTGAACAGAGTGGAGGGCCAGATTGGGAGGTAAGATTAGGAAGAAAGGACAGTTTGTATGCAAGGCAAGAGGACTCAAACAACATCATGCCAAGCCCAAGAGCCAATGCAAGCTTCTTAATAGACCTCTTTGCGAAACTCAACCTTTCGACGGAGGACCTGGTGGCTCTCTCAGGGTCTCACTCCATCGGAAAAGGTCGTTGCTTCTCGATCGTCTTCCGCCTCTACAATCAATCAGGGACGGGAAAACCCGACCCTGCTATCGAGCCACATTTTAGAAACAAGTTGAATAAGTTGTGCCCCCTTAGTGGGGATGGGAATGTGACTGGTAACTTGGATGCAACTCCTATTATTTTTGATAATCAGTACTTTAAGGACTTAGTTGCTGGAAGAGGATTCTTAAATTCTGATCAAACACTCTATACATTTGAGGAAACAAGGAAATGGGTCCTGAAATTTAGTATGGATCAGGGTGCATTTTTTGAGGCCTTTGTCAAGGGGATGCTAAAGATGGGTGATTTACAGTCGGGCCGGCCCGGTGAGGTTAGGAGGAACTGTAGGGTTGTTAATGGCCCGACAACTCGGGTTAGTATACCTTGGCTGGCATATTGATATTGTATGATCATAATATATACAAAATCTTAATAACTAAGTAGTTTTAGAAGAATATATGAAATAGTGTTCTTAATTATATCATTTCAACGTCGAAGCTGATATTGTAAACTGAGAGTTTCAAATATGGAAAAACCAAATTCCTTTTTCATGCAACTTCATTTGAGCTTGACATATTTGATATTTCTTTCCAGGTAATAAATTCAAATTTATGGTCTTAGTGAATTGCATTGGAAGTACACAAAATTGAACCTAAGTCAATGGGTATGATATGACCTTGGTGCATTTTGGCCTTCCACAGAGGTTGTAATTGTTGGGACTTGGGAGAATGGTAGGCCAGTAGGGCTAAGGATCGAATAACCTTTATGTAGAGAAAAATCATAGAATATGCAACAATTTTGATGTTTTTTTTGCCTTTATAAATTTTGAATTAATTAATATATATCATACTCTCTATGATATCTGGTATCACTAATATTATTTTGGGAGGATATGTAGTATATTAAAGACTTTTTTCTTGATGTACTTTATGTTTGTAGATTTTGCTTTTTTTGGAAGTTATTTGATTTTTTATGTGTTAACTGATTTTCATTTCTCAATTATTTAAAAAGATTGGAATACCCCACTCGTGGATAACTATGTTGATGATCTTCCTTTCAAAAAAAAAAAAAATGTTGATGGAATTATGGTGGTCCACGAAAGCAACAATTGAGTAGTGACCATGGACCATTTAGAGAAAATGATATATCTACTCATGGTATAAGCTGTTCGCTAGAAATAGACATTAAAAAATTATTAACATTATTGAGTTAGACTCCACTAATAATTAATGGATAGATTACCAATGGAATGGATAAGATTTTCTTTTACCACTTAGCAGATCGTCTCCACCGCCCAATGACTACACTGAAGTTTATAATTCCATCATGAGGGACCAATAATTCCTACTTTTCCTAGTACTGTTTGCAACCCAACCAAAAAATT
Organism: Beta corolliflora; assembly: GCA_947648045.1. Lineage (NCBI taxonomy): Eukaryota > Viridiplantae > Streptophyta > Magnoliopsida > Caryophyllales > Amaranthaceae > Beta > Beta corolliflora. The sequence goes on from CANSZD010003293.1 coordinate 27,568, forward strand.
AATAATCTGTGCTCTTTGTTTTTTTTCTAAAAAGACTAATAATTCAAGTATCATAAATAGCAGCCAGTGATGCGAATACAACGTATGCTCAATGATAACAGGATATGATAGAGATAGTTATGGAGGATAACAACTTAACAAGATGGTTAACGTTGGAATATTGGGTCATTCACCAAAATCAAACTAGCAGTATCTTTTTACAACAAAAAGTCATAATATAAATTTTTTTTCACAAGATTTTTTTTCCAAGGTAACCTCCGGCAAAAAGTATATTTTATTAAGAAATTTCCTAATTAATTACCATAAACATAAATTTTCCATCCTATTATTAAAATAAATAGACAAAACTCACATAAAAATTTCGCATGTAATGTATTTTTTGTGTGGCGTTGTTTTAGTTTTCGTGGTTCTTAGGTTTTAGACTCCCTTCCCCGTTCCCCCATTTTAGTTTTTCGAGGTTCCTATTTTTAGTTCCCCTTCTCCGTTCCCCTGTTCTCGGTTCCCGAGGTGGATAGGTTCTAGCTTCCCCTTCCCCGTTCCCCTGTTCTAGTTCGAGGTGTTTAGGTCTTAGGCTCCCATTCCCCGTTCCCCTGTTCTAGGTTTGAGGTGTTAGAGTTTAGTTTTTCCTTCCCCCGTCCCCGCTAGTGTTCGTGGTTTTCTGTTCGGCCGCTTCGCCAAGGAAGCAAGTGGTTGCGTTTGGTTGTAGGCAAATGTTTGGTAAGTGAAGGTTACGTGCAGTTTTTGTTTGGCTTGTTTCGTCTCGAGTGTCGCAGATAGTGCAGTGTTGTCGAAGGCGTGGTATTATGATTTGGATGGTCTTATCTTCGTTTGTTTCGTCTATGTTCTTAGTTTTAGCCTTAGTTTCCAATTTTCCTTGCCATTTTGTATATGGTTGTGCTTGGGTGATGGTTAGTATTGATAGCTGGGCAATAGAAAGTTCATGGTTTCCTAAGACAAGGGAGGATCTAGGAAATTTGGTATTGGGTAAGATGAGAGGAGGTTCTCATTTTAAAAATGTTGGATCTCTTCTATTTTCGAGATTGTAAGATTGGATCCTCGAATCCGTGGTTTGGGTGAATTACTTCAATATAATCCCCCCCAAGTTCATGTGATGACTTCCAGAGTCATCACACTTCAAAAATGCATCTTGTGGGAGACCCTCCAATTTAATTTAGGGAAAGTTTCGACTTCCACACATTTTGAGTTTCAATCTCGCAAGACTAAACTCAGGATACCCTCGCAGAAGGGTCAGAAGTTACCAAAGGACGTGACTTCTTTATTACTTCAATCAGTAGAATCCTAGGAAGATATTTATGTTCAAGAACCTTGAGATTTAGCGTCTAGTAGACATTGGAGTCTACTAGATGAGATGCGGCAATCAATCTTTGAAGATCGTCTAGGTTTCGTCTTTCAACATGTTCCCTCTCATATCAAGCCTTCTTCATCAAGACATAAAACCCAATCTCACCTACCATCGCCGAGACAAGTTTAATTCGGACTAGACAACTAATAGTTTGTTTTTGTTTCATAAAGTATGTAAGAGCAAATGAAGCTCACTTTAGTTTCTGTTTGGTGGTATTAGCATTAGGTTGTACTTCCGTTTTTAATTAATGCAAATTTTTTCGATGTCAAAAAAAATACCATAGCTTCTAGTTTAAGAAGTGTTCTTTCGATAAATATTACCAAACTTGGAAGCTCATGTGCGTTCTTCTCCCTTCTTTGATGTGTGCATGTAATATTTCAATTGCATTGAATTTTTTCCCTTTCTCTTATTATTTTTGGCCAATTCGGTCACGGCAGACGTATCAGGATCAAGAACATTTTAACGTGGTGATGCACCATCACTTATCGGCAACCTTAGAATCTATTACATAACGTGATGCACCAACAGATGATTTTCAATTCCATGGCGTAAGAATCTAAAAAGCGTTATCACCTTCCAAAACAAGGCAAGTTCAACTATGAGGCTTAATTCCACTATTAAAAAAAGCGTTTGATCTCTTTTCACGAGTTTGCTCTGGAATCCATCTAGAAATGGTGCGTGCTTCTATTCTACAATTCTTCAAGCATATGGGAGAATCAGTCTCATTACTAATGCCCAGGACATGCAAAACTAGCAATGTCTTGGCAACACCACCACAAAGTCGAATTGTGCCATAGAAATCAGACCATAACTTCAACCGTTCACTTGAACTACCGTTTCTTTCTGAAAGGACAATGACAGCATATTCTGAATGGACTAAGGCTGGATGGTGGCGATACACAACATAATCAACACCATATTGGGATCCCGACCTCACAACCCAATTACTCTTTCTTAGATGAGAGTATGCCTGAAAAAACTTAGGAAACATATCAACTTCTGAAATCATGAAGTGCCACAACTCTTCATTACTTTTCACAACACCGTCATCTCCGACGATCTTCAAACACTTCAAGGTATAGCACATGTAGAAAGCTTCTTGTAAAGTAAGTTCATACCATTGTCTATCCTTCTGGCTGGTTATAATTAACCGACCAAAACATGCACGGTTCAGAAGCTCAGATTGTTTTGTGTCTGCTTCAATCAAAACCCTGCATCCAGATATTAATCCTTTGCATTTCGATGTGCTTAGAGATGATTGAAGTGCTAGAACTGTTTCCGACATTGGTTCTGCAAGGGCTGTAGCTTCTGAATCCTTCCCTTTCCACCTTGGGGCCATGAAGTCTCTCTTCAGAATATTAAGGATCAGAAATATCCCCACATATTTTTTTTTGTAGCAGTACAATTTATAAGTTGCAACCTTGAACAGACATAGCGTTGTCTAACTGCAAATGGAGAAAGTCTTTTCAATACAAGAACATGATGATCAGCACAAGCTTACATCTTTTTCAAGACAAGGAGTCAAGCATTAGAGCAAAGCTGATGCATTTTTTTTTCTCTTTCTTTTCATCATCTCTGATTTTCTCCAAATAAAGTTACCAATATAAGTTATCTCTACATTTTTATCTGATACACAAGTCAATGGTCATTAATCATTATGTCATTTCCCATAAAAGTTCAAGCAAGGAGACTAGAAGACTGCTATCTATCTCACTATCTGTAATAGAGGGCAAGTTGCAGCAAAAGGGGAAGAATAGAAAAAGATAGGCTATACTGTATTTCTGTAAAGGAGTTCTAACTAATAAGATGTGATTACACCAAGAATCCCTATTTACTCCTATCAGAGAAACTTGTGTTGGATTAATGATCAGAAACACTTTCACTCCAGATTTAAGCTAAGCATAGTTCTCTTCGTTTAATAACGTAGATCTTTGTAACATATATGAACTACGTATATAATGCTTCTCTTGAAAGATTTTGACCTCAACCTATAGATAAATCGTAGTAGTATCTCACAATATGGGAGCATTTTTGGCAATATATCTTAATTTATGAATCAGTGCTTGCTTTTACCTACAAAAATTAGTCCCCAGTTACCAACGGAAGAATGCATCAATGGTTCATCAAATTAACAACACTGGAGTGGGACATTTTAGGAAAAAATATCGCCTTATGAAATGGACAAGACATAATAACAAAACCAGCAGCAAAGGGGAAAATGCCTCAGAGAAAACTATGAAACCAGAACTAAAAAGGTAATGGCAAGTGGGAGGGATGACGGATATATTTGCTCTGTGTTATGTGCACTCTTGCAACAAAGGAGGAAGTACTATTAGTTGCATTATAAAACCAGTAGCTGGAGTTATTTCTATCAATAAGACACCAAGCAAACCATTTGTTTCCTCAAAGGATCAAGCTTTCATTATGCAGGTTATAGTAAATCTTATGTAATCACATCAAATAAATGCTAAGGCCTCACACCAACTCCCCATCATTTACACGTATGCAAGGAGAAAGAAGACTAAGGATAACAAGGGTACTGGGGGTACTGAAGTCATTAACCAAGGAGCTACAGCTGGCAACATGGCAGTGGACTAATGGGGATATTATTCTCTGACCCTTAACAGAATTAGTTAGAGGAGGTCAGCAAGATGTCAGGAGAGAGAGTGAGTGGATGTTTGTAATTATAATAAATAGGAGCATGAGTTCAGTATGAAGTATATCCAGAAATTGAGTGAAAGAAAGGAAAGGCTTGGGAGACCCTTTACTTCTCGAATTGTAAGGATTGTATTGTGAGGTTACTGAGTTTACTCATTAATACAATTACTATCTTACTGGTTGTGCCTATTTCTCTTGTTCATCTTTGTTTACTATTAGCTAGGTTACCTGGGTACCTAGCAGTTGGTATCAGAGCGGAAGATTCTGGCGAGCGAAATCATGGTTGCAACAAACACTCAGCGCATCAAACAACTGGAGCAGCGCATTGCGGATCTGCGCGCGGCCTTGTCCGGGGAGGTAGCTTCAGCGGTGGAAGGGGCAGTGGGAACGTTACAACAAACGTTAGCCACTCAAATCGCCACCAGCCTAGAGAAGGCCACCCACCAGCTAGGGCAGGAGATGGCGAAAATCTGTGAGAAAGAAGGAAGATCGGGGGAAGCCCGGGGCGATGCAAGGGCAGGGAGAGGAGCGTCGGAACGGCGTGGCTCAGCGGAAAAGAGGGGTTCTGGGTGGAGAGAGAATCGAGGACGAGACTATGGAGATGCCTCGGAGGAAGAAGATTAAGTGGGTTTTGGTGGTTGATTTCAGGGCGGTGGTAGTTGGCGAGCGAAGAAATTGGACTTCCCATTTTTTCCAGGTCACAATCCTGATGGTTGGATCATCCGTGCAGAGAGGTTCTTTATTTTTATCGCCTAAGTGCAGAGGAGCAGGTGGAGGCCGCGGTGGTCTCAATGGATGGGGATGCTTTGTTGTGGTACCAGTGGGAGAACCGCCGGCGACCGATCTTGCATTGGTCGGAGATGAAGACGATGCTTTTGTGGCAGTTTCGTGATACAGCGTTGGGAACATTGCATGAGCAATGGTTAAGCCACCAACAGATGGAGGGCGTGGTGGAGTATAGGAGGCGTTTTATTGAGCTGTTAGCTCCTCTGGAAGGAATCCCTGAACCTGTGGCCCAGGCCCAATTCATTAGCAGGTTGAAAGAGGATATTAAAAATGAGATGAGGCTTATTGGGCCCAAGTCATTAGATCATGCCATGGAACTAGCTGTGCAGATAGAGGCTAAATTAAACTTTGGGCCTAAAAAAAGGTGGGATAATAGGAGCACATATTCCTCTCAATTTGGGCCGAACCAGAGTTACACTCCCTCCTTTTCCTCACAAAGATCCCATAACACATACCCCTACCAAACCCACCAACCCAGCTACTCAAACTCATCCGTATCTTCCCCAAAATACCAGAATTCCACCAACTTCCCTTCCCAAACCACACCATCCCTGCCAGTGGCAAAACCCTTTGTAGAATTAAGAAGATTGAGTGAGCAAGAACTCCAGTATAAGAGGGAAAAAGGGTTATGTTTTCGATGCGATGAAAAATGAGGAGTAGGCCATAAGTGCAAGAGGAAGAGCTTAGTATCCTCTTGGGCCACGAGGAAGGAGAAGTCGAGTATGGGTCTCTGGAGGATCTGACCCAGTTAGACTCACCCATTAGCCCATCTTCTGAACCACCACAACCCGAAATTTCCTTGAACTCGGTTATGGGGATTTCCAGCCCAAAAACGTTGAAAATGGCCGGCACCATCCACGGGCAGCCTGTGATTGTGATGGTGGACCCAGGGGCCACTCACAATTTTGTTTCCACTGAAAGACTACAATTACCAGTGACCCACTCGAAATCTTTTGGGGTTTCACTAGGCACTGGCGCTGAGGTTTTTGGAGAGGGAGAATGCAAGGAGGTGCCCTTGATGATTCAGGGTGTGGAAATAGTGGAGGACTACCTGCCTTTACCGTTAGGCCATTCGGATTTGATTCTGGGAATTCAATGGCTAGAGAAATTGGGCACCATGGTAACGAATTGGAAAGCGCAAACCCTACAATTTCAACTCGGGGAGGCTACAGACACTTTGCAAGGTGATCCGACCTTGTGGAGAGCCAACATACCCCTCAAAGCTATGTTGCGCACCCTCAAGCAAGAAGGAGGTGGTTTTTGGGTCGAACTTGCAGGAAGCCCACGAATCTGACCCAGTTCCAGAATGCTTACAGCCTATACTCACTGCTTATGACCAGGTATTTCACTTACCACAAGGCCTTCCACCTAGTCGAGGACATGAACACTCTATAGTCCTGAAACATGGAACAAATCCGGTTAGCGTAAGACCTTATCGATACCCCCAATCACAAAAGGATGAAATAGAAAAGTTAATTCGTGATATGTTGGGGACGGGGATAATACAGACATCACGTAGTGCATTTTCTAGTCCTGTTTTGCTGGTAAAAAAAGAAAGATGCATCGTGGAGATTTTGTGTTGATTACAGAGCTTTGAACAATGTTACTATCCCCGATAAATATCCTATACCTGTCATTGGTGAGCTCTTAGAAGAGTTGCATGGATCCTCAGTGTTCTCGAAATTGGACTTAAAGTCTGAATATCATCAAATAAGAATGAAGCCGGAGGATGTTCATAAAACAGCTTTCCGCACTCATGAGGGGCATTACGAATTTCTCGTAATGCCTTTTGGGCTTACAAATGCCCCGGTAACGTTTCAAGCTCTCATAAATGAAGTGTTCAAGCCCTATTTGCGGAAATTTGTGCTCGTGTTCTTCGATGATATATTGATATATAGTAGAGATGTGGAGCAGCATGTGCATCACTTGGGAGTTAGTTATGGGCTTGCTTGCTGCCAACCAGCTCTTTGCTAACAGAAAAAATGCGAGTTTGGAAAACAGGAAGTGGCATATTTGGGCCACGTGATATCAGTCAAGGGAGTAGCCATGGATGATTCTAAAGTACAGGCCATGCTTGATTGGCCCACTCCCAAGACCTTGCGAGAGCTGCGAGGATTCCTCGTATTATCGAAGATTCATTAAAGGGTACGCTGATATAGCACACCCCCTCACTCAACAACTTAAGAGGGATGCTTTCATATGGACACCACAGGCTACAGTGGCTTTCAAGAGACTGCAGCAAGCTCTCACCATTGCTCCAGTACTACATATGCCGGACTTTACACTACCTTTCGTCATTGAAGCCGACGCCTCAGGTTTTGGGCTGGGTGCTGTACTTCTTCAGCAAGGCCACCCTATAGCCTATTATAGCAAGACACTAGGAGTATGTGCTCAGTCAAAATCTATTTATGAAAAAGAATTGATGGCGGTGGTCCTTTCGGTCCAAAAGTGGCGACACTACTTGTTAGGGAGGCGTTTCATAATCCACTCAGACCAATAGAGCCTCAAGTACTTGTTGCAACAACGTGAACTTGCTCTGGAGTATCAAAAGTGGGTGGGAAAATTGTTCGGGTTTGATTTTGAAATCAAATACAAGACCGGGGCAAGCAATAGAGTGGCAGATGCTTTATCAAGGAAGCAAGGGGGAATTTTGGAGTATGGAGCTTTGGTGTCCTCTCACTCCCCACTATGGACTGAGTTCCAGCAGACCATTGAGCAAGATTCTGAGTTGCAACACTGGAAAGCTGCAGTAGCAGCAGGGAACCCTCCCTTGCAGGGCCTTACAGTGGAGCATGATATCCTGAAGTACAAAGGACGTCTGGTAATTCCTAAAAACTCTTCTCTTCCTTCCACATTGATGAGGGAATATCACTCTTCTCCGATGGGGGGACATGATGGGGTATTCAAAACCTACAAGAGAATTGCTGTTGAATGGTTTTGGCGGGGTATGAAAAAGAACATTACCAGCTTTGTCCAGGGCTGTCAAATTTGCCAACAGAACAAAACCTCTACTCTGAGTCGAGCAGGGTTATTACAGCCTCTTTCCATTCCCTCCTTGGTATGGGAAGATATCTCAATGGACTTTGTCGAGGGGTTACCAAAATCCTTCGGCCTCGACACGGTGTTAGTTGTGGTAGATAGATTGACCAAATATGGGAATTTTATCGGCCTCAGGCATCCCTTCACAGCCCCTTCTGTAGCTGCTATTTTCATTAAGGAGGTTGTGCGCCTTCATGGTTTTCCTTCTACAATAGTCTCGGATAGAGACCGTATTTTTATGAGCCTATTTTGGAGGGAGCTTTTCAAGCTTGCTTATCACCCATGGCCAGACTGAGGTGGTGAATAAGTCACTTGAAACGTATTTGAGATGTTTCATTAATGATAAACCTAAGTCATGGGCCACATGGCTACCATGGGCTGAGTATTGGTACAATACTTCCACCCATGCTTCTATTAAGTGCACCCCTTTCAAGGCTGTGTATGGTCGGGATTCACCCCCCTTGTTTCGATTTGAAAAAGGTAGCACCTCAGTTTACTCCTTAGAGGAACAACTGTTGGAGAGGGATGCTATTCTTGATGAGCTCAAGTTCCATTTAATAGCAGCTCAAAATGCAATGAAGTTACAAGAGGATAAGCGGAGGAGGGAAGTACACTTGGAGGTTGGTGATCTGGTCTATCTAAGGTTGCAGCCTTATAGACAGCAGTCCTTGGCTAAAAGGTTGCATGAGAAGGTCTCCCCATGATTCTATGGCCCTTTCCCAATCAGCAAAAAGATAGGTTCCGTAGCTTACTAGTCGGATCATCCCCCTGAGGCAAAAATACACCCTGTATAACATGTGTCCCAGCTCAAAAAGGTGGTTGGTCAAGCTCAGGTCTCTTCCACACTGCCCCCCAGTTGACTGCAGACATGATGCTGGAAACTCAACCTGAACAGATTCTGGGTCTGAGGGCTAGTTCAGCTAACCCAGATGAGGCTACTGAGGTCCTGGTGAAATGGTGTGGCTTGCCTGATTTTGAAGCTACTTGGGAATTGGTGCCTCTGCTCAAGGCAAGATTTCCGGTTTTCCACCTTGAGGACAAGGTGCTTAATTGGGCCGGGGGGTATTGCTAAGGCCTCACACCAACTCCCCATCATTTACATGTATGCAAGGAGAAAGAAGACTAAGGATAACAAGGGTACTGGGGGTACTGAAGTCATTAACCAAGGAGCTACAGCTGGCAACATGGCAGCTAATGGGGAAATTATTCTCCGACCCTTAACAGAATTAGTTAGAGGAGGTCAGCAAGATGTCAGGAGAGAGAGTGAGTGGATGTTTGTAATTATAATAAATAGGAGCATGAGTCCAGTATGAAGGATATCTAGAAATTGAGTGAAAGAAAGGAAAGGCTTGGGAGACCTCTTACTTCTCGAATTGTAAGGATTGTATTGTGAGGTTGCTGAGTTTACTCATTAATACAATTACTATCTTACTGGTTGTGCCTATTTCTCTTGTTCATCTTTGTTTACTGTTAGCTAGGTTACCTGGGTACCTAGTAATAAATTGAGGGGGAACTAGTTGTGTCAAAAATGTCAGTCCAGTTTCAATCATTCAAAAGAAAGGGCATACAACATCGATACACTAAAGAGTTTTTCATAACTTAACCCTATCATTATTTCTCTACCAAGCCTCAAAGCATTACAGTCAAGTTGCAAGCATTCCACTAATTGGAATAGGAAAACTTACCTTCGCTTTATAGCAGTAGTTCTAGTAAGAACGAAGAAGTTTCTTCAAGATTTTACTCTCCTCTTTCCTATATGCAGCCACCACTGCTGCATTTGCTTGGATGATCGAGAGAATTCCCACTGCATCATACACGAATCCAGCGAGGAGAACAACACAGTTAAATAGTGACCCATCCTTATTCGCTCAAGTTATGAAAAAGTAGTTGACTAACGGTTTCGTAGCAGTGTAAAGGATGAGAAGACAAACCATGTAGGAGGCATATAAAGTCCTACAAACCAATTTTCCTAGGCAGCCTCTTGTCTACTAGATACAACAACCCACCCGAACCCCATTCAATTCAGTGACCATTTTCTCCTTAACTCATCAAAACAATAGCATATCCTCCCAAAGCTTTCTACCCGGCAATTTACATAGGGTTGCTGCATAAGCATATTCAATTAAAGTGCGTTTTTACGCCAAAATACAGCCACCACAAAGTGCCCACCTTTATTAACTGCTTAAGTTGATAAACTTTCTCTAGAAAGCACCTTCAACTTATCACCTGCTTCCTTCACTTAGCCAGAATAGACAAATCTCGATTATATCAATTACCAATTGAAAGGGAGTGGTGCCCCTTAACAAATTACGCACATTCCCTTTTTTGGTCCTTTTTTGCAATCTTTTTAAGGTAATTACAATTAAAGCACCCATATAACCCACTAGTAGTTCAAAAATTCAATAACCTCAAGAATTTATAAACCCATCAACTTTGCAGACTAACAAAATCAGACAAGAAGATAAACTGCATCGACTGAACAATAGAAAGCTTTAAAATTTCAATTTGCAATAATACGAGGACAAAGTCGTGCATATATTATAATTTATACAGATTTCATCAGAATGCATGTATAAAATTTCAAATTTCTCACTGAGAAACAACGAAATAAGCTATGAAATTTCCCCAAAACAATAATAATAAAAAAAGGAGATTAATGGATCACCTCTGCAATTAGGGTTCAAAATTGAGTGATTTCGCTCTCTTCCTCTCTTCTTCAAGGGAGTGATTTATCCTTTCGCAACCCCCAATTATTCTTCCTCGTGCATTTATTTTTGTTTTGGCAAATGATGCAATTACATTTCTTTGCAACAGGTACCCCCAATTACATTTCAATTCGTTAATTGGAGCCATGTTTGTTGCAACAATTTACAGAATTTACCCAATTCAATTTAATACACAAAATTGGATAAAAAAGGCCTAATTTTTTTAGACTTGTGAGTCTAAAGTATTAGAAGAATTTAATGCCGGTAAATTACATGGAACTGCAGTGGCGGATCTAGGAATTTGAGAATGATTGGTCACACTAATGCAAATCCGCAATACAACCAATGACCTATCCTAGTTTTAAGAGGCGCAAGGCGAAAGCGCACGCATCTCGTAGGCTACCTGTTGTAATTAAAACTTAACTGTAAATATTTTTATATAAAAAATCTGACCAGAGGCTAAGGAGAACAAAGAAGAAGGAAAGGTGAGGGGATGGAGGAGGTGGATTTTGAGTAGACGTTCTTTTAGCAAAAAAACTTGAAATGACCCTCGTATTTTTCCTTTTCATTCTGAAAATTAAATTAATAATTTGAATGAGATTAAACAAGTCGATTGAAAAGGCCATCACAATACAATCAACTATCAAGCACATCATACATCATTCAAAATAATGATTTCTAAATCACAATTTATCATCCTAACCACCTAAATCTATATACACTCACACAAACACAAATAAGCCTCAAAATTCATCCTCTAAACAAGCCAAAACCAAACCACATTTTCCTTAAAAATGCATATAAAAGAGAGTTCTTTAACAATCTTTGAGGTAACAAAAATGACAGCTAATCTATTGTATAATACACTTCTTGTTTTAACAATCTTACGATCAATCGAAACCCTCGATTATCATCTTATTGCACTTCTCCCACACTCTAAAATTAGATAAAGTGGTAGCTGACCCTGGTAGGAAGCATCAGCAATAATACTTTACTTGGATATACTTACAAGACAACACTAACAACATTGATCACATCCGATAACCAAAACCACCATCATCAATTAGCCGCTCAGTATCTCATTTCAGGGTTATCAAAAGGATGAAGGAAATATACACTAGTAGGATGCCGAGGAGAATCAATTTGGTTTCATCAGACAAAGCTATCAACATTAATCTTTTCCAATCACCAAAGCCACCACCATCAAACTTACGAGCTACTTATCTCATTTCTTTTCTTTTCTTTTTTGTAATTCTGAAACTCTTTCCAGGTTACAAGTAAAATAACACTTAGCTGAACCACTGTCAATTATACCTTCTTTAACAATTAATTTTCAGGATTATAAAAAGGATGAAAATGGAGTCATGATTTTGAATCCAATCAATCAAGAGTCAATGATTTTAATGAATTTAAATCAATCAAGAAACTGAAAGGTTGGAGAAATTTTGATTTCAAATGAAAACATACCTGGTCGCCGTTTGGTTCTCTGGGGAGGTCGTCTGATTCCGGCGAGTACTCGAGTCGAGGCGGAGGCTAGGGTTCGACTTCTTCAGACTTCAAGGGAGTTGGGGTACATTCCTCTCACAGGTTCACTTCAGTTTAGTTCACTCAACTCATTTTAGTTTAGTTTAATTCACTTTAGCACAAAAGAACAAGGCCTAATATAATTATGTTCGCAAGCACTTGAATTGAATGAAGAAAACCAACTTTGAATTCAGGTATGAGAGAGATAAAGAGGATGAAGAAGTGAATAGGTAGTATTTTTATGGGGATTTTGGAAGGAGGCCAACAAAATGGTTGTCAATGTCCAGTTGTCCACCACATGGTTACAAGTTACAACATTTATTATACATCCAAATGTACCGCAAGCATGGTACATCTATTTTCTTGCTCATTGTTCATTTTGAGTAACAATTGCAAAATAGTGACACGTCTAAATAAGCAAATGAAGAAAAAAATTTATATGGTGTATGCACTTGTACATACTAGTCTTTAGTTGGTCAAAATGAGGTACAAATAACTACAATTGTTTATCTTAAATTTATTTTTTTAAAATTGGTCTTGTAAGAGACTGCTTATTTTTAATTTAAAATTAGACTTCCTTAAACTCAATATTAAGAAGAGATCGAACCACTTTTCTGAATACAATGATTCGTTTAATCTATTTAGTGACCATTTTAATTTATTCAGTTTTGACATTCTTTAATTAACTTAGTAACTCGTTTAATGTATTTGGTAAAAGCATTTGGGTTATTTTTTAAAATTGAGTTTTTGTCGAAACAACATTTTAAAAGTGTTATGTTGTAGAAACAACCTTATAATTTTTTTGTGAGAAACAACCTTTAAACTCTATTTTCTTGTCGAGATCGGACCCTCAACCATAATCGAGCATTGACTGATTTTTTCAGGCGTTATGCTTTTTTTTACCCCCTTCCTCTCTTTTTCCCTCCAATTTCTTTCTTATAAAACCCACCCTATTTCAAACCTAAAAAAACCATTATCTCTCTCATCTCTTTCAAATGTCAGCCCCCCATTTGAATCTCATGAGAACTTGCCATTTCCTCTCCTTTCTCTCATCTCACCATGGTTGCACAAAAAATTCAGCTTGTTGCCATTAACCAGTAAGAAACCATGGCCCTCCAATGTTGTTAACCTAAGAAAACTTGCCCCCTTGCTTTTTGCCATTAACAGTAAGAATGGAGACAGAAAACATAGGCGACAGATTTAGGAGAGAAGGAAAGAGGATGAGCAGCAGTAACTGCTTTGCAGCACCGGCGAGAAGCACCGGAACAACCATAGCACTGGTGGAACAACCAACCCTCCAAAATGCCTATAACACCCTTTTTTTCTGCTAGCAATTTTCAATCCTATGGATGCAAAATTGCGAGGCGACGTTTGCGGCTGCGGTGTTTAGTGGCAGCGTTCAACGAGGGTGGAGGAGAGAGAATGAGGAGTGAGGCTGGAGGTTGGGGTGGGGTTGGGAGGAGAGAGGGAGAGAGATAATGAGGGGTGAGGCTAGGAAAGGCGGTGGCAAGGATGACTCTGCCCTCGGCTTCCCGACCAGGTGCTGATGCGGTGGCTTCGTGTGCTGATGCGGTGGCTTCTTGTGCGAAGGAGAAGGCGAGAGGGAGATGCTGCGTGAGAGAATGAGGGGTCAGGCCGGGAAGGAAGTGAAAGAGAGGAGAGAGAGAATGGTTTGAAATAGGGTGGGTTTATAAGGACGAAATTGGAGCGAAAAAGAGAGGGGTAAAAAAAAGTCAACGCCAGAAAAATCAAGTCAATGCCGGAAAATGATTGAGAGGTCTGATCTGACAAAAAAATAGAGTTTAAATATTGTTTCTCACATAATGACACTTTTAAAAGATTGTTTCTGACAAAAAAAAAAAAGAACTTTTTAAAATTTTATGCTGTACTTCGAGTAAAACAACAACCGGAGGGAGTACTTTGTTAAGATCCTGAAACAAGGTGAAGTGAACAACCTTTACATTGTCCTCGTCGGGTTTTAGTTTCTAACCCTAAATCACCAATTTTACAACTCCCGCGCTCTCTTCCTCTGAGAAATTCATCTACTCCATCTTCCCATCAAAAACACCTTGCGAATCATCACACACAATTTCGAATTCAAGATTATGACAGAAACAATGGAGATTGAAGAGGACGATAACTATCAAGATTACATCCCTGTGCAAAAGCGAAGAGAAATGGTTGCCAAACAAATCCTTCAGCGAAAAAACAAAGATTCATCCAAGGTAGAAGATGAATCTGCTCAAACTCAAACTCAACCTGAAGAAGCAAAACCCAGTCTTCTTGTGAAAGCTACACAATTGAAGAAAGATATTCCAGAAGTTAGCCCAACTCAGAAGATAGTCCTACAAGAAAAAGAGATGATTGAGCATCTATCAGATAGAAAAACCCTAATGTCAGTTCGCGAGTTAGCGAAAGGGATTACGTACACGGAGCCGCTTTGGACTGGGTGGAAACCTCCATTGACGATAAGGCGAATGTCGAAGAAGCAGTGTGAGGAAATTAGGAAGCAATGGCATATAATTGTAGAAGGTGATGATGCTCCACCTCCAATTAAGAGTTTTAAGGAGATGAGACTTCCTGAGCCAATTTTGAGGGAGTTGAAGGAGAAGGGGATTGTTCAGCCTACACCAATTCAAGTGCAAGGGCTGCCGGTTATTTTGTCGGGCCGAGATATGATTGGTATTGCGTTTACTGGGTCGGGGAAGACGTTGGTGTTCGTGTTGCCGCTTATTATGGTGGCATTGCAGGAGGAGTTGATGATGCCTATTGTGTCTGGTGAAGGCCCGTTTGGGTTGATTGTATGTCCGTCTAGGGAGCTCGCGAGGCAGACATATGAGGTGATTGAGCAGTTTTTGGCTCCGCTTAGGGAGGCCGGGTATCCGGAGTTGAGGCCGTTGCTCTGTATTGGAGGGATAGATATGCGGTCGCAAGTGGAGATTGTTAAGAAGGGTGTGCATATTGTTGTTGCCACTCCAGGGAGGCTTAAGGATATGCTTGCCAAGAAGAAAATGAACCTTGATAATTGCAGGTAAAGTTTTCGTATTCTGTTTAGAACTTTAGATAGCTTCCTTTTTGTTGTGTGTAGTATAATTATTGTTGTAGAATTCCTTAATGAAATGTGGTGGTCCAATTTCCAAATCATAAGGCTTGGCTAATCACTTCTACACATTTGAAATTTTAAGGTAGGATTTCGTAGGTGAACCTTTAAAAAGTGTATTCATAGAATTAAATAGCTTGTAATTTTAGCTTGATTTGTTGAGGTGACAATGGATGTTGCATTGATCTTGTGGGATGACCTATATATTGAAACGATAAATTTTGGCTAAAATGCTTGAAAATTTGAAACATAGGAAGTATTCCTAATTCTAGCCTTTTGATCTTATCATCCATAGCTGGTTACATCAGATTGCGGAGGTCACCAATTCATCCTATTTTCATGGAAATCGAGTCACAAAGGAGATGAATGAATGTGTGGGTTCATCGTTTAATGTTTCATGTTTCTGCTACATGAATCAGATAACCTCTGGTGTAGTGTCAAGTAAGTTTATACTTGAAGTTTATAGCGAGTGATTAAGTCAAAAAGGCTGTCATTTGGTTCTTCTGTTTCTGTATCCTAATTTCGAACTGAAAACTGGAAGGTGCAAGCAATATGGTGATCAGTAGAAGTATAAAACATGTAAGTTAGCAGGTGAAGAAGCTAAGCAGTACTCTAACCTTTTTGAGGTGATTTGCATCACTGTTGGAGGTTGTGACTGGTACAAATAGGCATATCAGCAGGTATAAAGAAACACTAAATGCACGTGTGTTGTCTCTTTTATCATGGGGGAGGGGGGAAGATGGTTGCTGGTATTTGCAACTGCCTTGTTATGTCAGTAGAGAGTCAAAAGTTGGTTGTGATTAGTGCTCAGAGTTTAGCTCATGTCTTACTATTGGTTAATGTGTACTTATGAGCTACAACTGAGTGATGTTGCAATGGTACTTGAATTCCCTCGTTGGATTGGACCAAGATATTTGTTTTTTTTTGAGCTGTTATGATAATTCGTATGGAGTCCCCTCTGACTAGGTAGAAAAGGAAGAAAAATAGAATCATATTTTGCCTGGTCTTGCTTCTCTCTCTCTTTTTTTTTCTTTGTTTTTGGTGACCGGCTGGTCATGCTTCTTAGATACATTAGTAAATATACTTGATGCTTTCTAGTGATACCTCTACTTTCTTTTTCCCCAATGGCAAGGGATCATCAACCATATCCTGCCCTTGATTCTTTTATGCTTTAGACTAAAGCTATAGAATTTCATTGTGTTTGAGATGAGTGATTGATGAAGCGCATAAATGTTAACCCCCAGGCGTTTAATTGTACTATACACTTCCGAAACTCTCAAAAAGAGGAACAAAATGCTCTAATATGTCAGGCTGATAACTAAAACATACTTGTTTAAAACGTCTAGAAAAAGGTTCCTTGAAGCGTTTTGAGACGACTTATACCTCATGCAATGTCTCAACGAGAAATCCACTTCCCTCGGTTTTGTTTTTTATTTGCAACATTTTCCACTTTAGGAAGTTGAATATTACTTGCAACATTGACATTTTTGGCAATATATTATCTCTTTCTCTCTTCTAGCACAAAGTTTTTTTAATATCTCCATCTCTCTTTCCTCTCCTAAATTTGTGTTTCATACTTTAATGTTACAAGTAAAAAAGAACGGAGGAAGTATTAATAATAGGCCACGGAAGGCCTATAGAATTGCCAAATAAGGAATAATGATCGTGACACCTACTCGCTACTAGTCTCTCATTCCCTCTCTCGCTGTCTGTTTATATGTCTTGCTTCACTTCCTATCAGTTTCTATTTTCAAATTATCTTTAACTTTAGGTTCTCTTAGATTTGAACCTTTCGTCTCTCAGTGGAGCAGGTGTTATCTTAAGGAATTGTCATTTTTATGTTTGCTTTTGTTGCTGTCTGTGTTTCCGTGCTACATAGTGATGGTGTTGTTTTAGTCATTAACTTATGAAGCTGACAGAAGCTAACTATGTTAATCCTGTAACGGTGGTGGAAGAAAGACTTCGCATTTAGCTTTGGGAACGGCAGAATTATAAAAAATATGGAACCTGACTTCCAACTTTTTGCTATCTTGATATATGCATGAGCATCATGAGTTGATTATCTAGTTTGCTTTCATGAGAACTACCCCCCTTGTATTAAGGCCCTAACAGTGTCTTTTTTCCTTCAGATTTTTGTGCTTGGATGAGGCTGATCGATTGGTTGATTTAGGATTTGAGGATGACATCAGGGAAGTATTTGATCATTTTAAAGCTCAGAGGCAGACAGTCCTGTTCTCTGCCACTATGCCAACAAAGATTCAGAACTTTGCTAGAAGTGCACTGGTTAGGCCTATCATTGTTAATGTCGGTAGAGCTGGGGCTGCCAATCTTGATGTCATTCAAGAAGTGGAGTATGTGAAACAGGAGGCTAAAATCGTTTACCTCCTCGAGTGTTTGCAAAAGACCCCGCCACCAGTTCTGATATTTTGCGAAAACAAAGCTGATGTGGATGATATCCATGAGTATCTCCTTCTGAAAGGAGTTGAAGCAGTTGCCATCCATGGAGGCAAAGATCAGGAGGAAAGAGAATATGCAATAAAATCTTTCAAAGCTGGGAAGAAAGATGTCTTAGTTGCTACCGACGTTGCCTCAAAGGGGCTTGACTTTCCCGATATCCAGCATGTCATCAACTACGATATGCCCGCTGAGATTGAGAATTATGTCCATCGTATAGGTCGGACGGGAAGATGTGGTAAAACAGGAATTGCAACGACCTTCATAAACAGAAATCAGAGTGAGACTACCCTGCTTGATTTGAAGCACCTTCTGCAAGAAGCCAAGCAGAGAATACCTCCGGTATTGGCTGAACTTGATGATCCAATGGAAGAAGCTGAGGCAATTGCCAGTGCCAGTGGAGTGAAAGGGTGTGCTTATTGTGGAGGTCTTGGTCACAGGATCCAGAATTGCCCGAAGTTGGAGCATCAGAAGACACAACAGCTTGTTAATTCTCGAAAGGACTATTTTGGAGGTGGGGGTTATAGAGGAGAAATATGATGCTCTCCGTGGTCATTTCTGCTCTCTTGTATCTGTTACGTCAACACTCACCTCTATGGCAAGTGTTTTCTTTTTAACATATATGTACTATGTTTTCCTTTATGATTGTACGATCTGGATGTTCAATGATAGTGTAGATTGTACCCAAGATTACTTCCGATATTTGGGTGAAGGTAGATAAGGAATTTCAAAATAGTTGACAATATAGATAGCTAATGTCAGTACATTTAGAACCCAGAATATACGAAAAAGATGAACGAGGGTTTTGGTAGTTGTATATTATCTGTTTTTTTTTTTTTGAATCATTGTGTACTTATGTTCTTTGTAGATCCTGGAAGACATATATCAAGGGAAAAAAAATTCATCTCTCCTGTTTAGTTGAGTTTAGTAGTAAACTCTACTTTTCCGACAAGAGAGTGGTGTGATGTCAAAGAGCAAGATTTGTGGCCCGTGGGTCTCTTTGGAAAGGCACAGAAAGGAAGCTAGAAATCGGCAAATCTTACAGAACGAAGCTATAGCCTATAGCCTATTCACCTTTACAATGATTTAAACTCGGACTATGATTTTAGCCGAGATTTCATCGGCCAAAACTCTGTTTCCTATATGGGAATAATTGGTGCTAGAAGGGAACTTCATCTACTTCTATTACTTTTCTTGATAGATTAGTAATTCTCGTCCACCTAATCAAACTCCAGTTGGTAGGATAGGATGCAACCTTTGTATGTAGCAATAAGAATCTAAAAAAACAATTGGAGACGCCCATTAGTGAAGATTAGTCCGCACCATTTCAGATTGAGGAAGAAGAGGAAGCAAATTCTTCACAACTGTGTGAGTCGTTTTAAGTTGTCCCACATTATAGAAGTATTTGCGAACATGTAAATTTCAGGAGTTACCGCACCAATTCTCAATCAATTATGGAGTAATACCTAGTTAGAACTTGTAATTGTTATTATTTTTTCTTCTTCTTAGATAGCCAAATCTTATTTTCATAATATTTGAATTTTAATTATATTTTATTTGCACTCATTTGACTGCCCATGTTCATTTATCTAATGCTCCAAGGATATAGTAAGCTTATATTATAATTTTTCTATGTATAAAATATTTGGTAATGTGAAAGGTATATTATTATTGAACCAAAAAACATTTCACATCACTTTACTACTAAGACACTATTATACCATGTTCTTAGCTTTGGGAGACTAACAGTGTGAACATCATCAACTCATCTATTGATTCAACTGAAACACTAAAATGATCAAACACCAAAGTAAGAATGCATCGTATATCCTCAGCTGATGCCATATTCTCGGCTTGCCACCATTGGTCCTCGGACTGACAGGGGAATCATCAACTGCATCAACTACAAGAAGTAGCACAAGCCTCACTTATAATTAATAGTATGAAATTTAGCAAAATTTTGCTTATAAAGTATCAAAGTGGAGTATACATAATACATTACGAAACAAATACGACCTACTAAGGGATATTTTTATAGAGATAACAATTCAAGTTAATGGCTTGTGTTCGTATTTGACCTAATGTGGATTTTGGGTTGCTTTTAGAAGATATCTTATCTGTTTCTTTTTAGTTGAGTAGTTGCTTTTACATGTTGTAAATGAATAACTAGTATTTTGGCCCGGGTGATGTCTCGGGTCAGTTACAATTATGAAATTTATGAACGTTATGGCATGATAAGTTGTTTTAAAAAAACTTTTGAAGAATTGGGGATAAAAGCAACAATTTCAATGTAATTGGGGTAAAAGAGTCTTATTACCTTAATAAAAGTGTTAGATCAAAAATCTTGTCTATGCCTTTATAGTTACATATAATTATAAGACTTTATTATGTTTTACGTTGAAACATTAAACATTGAAATTGTAGAAGATTGGTGGTGAAACTCTCACATTTCATTTCAAAGGTCATGTATTCGATTTTCCTAGTAGCATGTCTATTAACATTTCACTTTTAATATTTTTAAATGAGACTATAAACATGTCTATTAGAAACATGAGAAGAGTGCCATGTGCAAAAACATTGGAGAGTGCCATGTGGCATCGTTCCTTTAATAGGAACGCCTTTTAATATATTTGTATAGATTTTAATCATTTGTATATTTGATCATCAATAAGCAAAAATTATAAAAATAAAATATTTGGAAAATATATAACGAGACGAATGTAACAAGATCTCAGATAATTATATATATAGTATCCTTCAATTATATGAATCACAAAAGATAGTCAAATTAAAGTATGTGAATAGTTTTAAAAGTTAAAACGAGACAATTAAAAAGAAATGGAGGAAGTATCAAAAACTATATAAAATGTAGAATGCATGAGGGAGGAAATAAAAAGATATCATATATCAGGATGATTATAAATGTCGAATGACTCTTAATCAATGAAATCACCCTTCCTATATTCCTTCCAGAAAATAGATTAAGAGGGAGGTAAGAATATATTACCTCGAGTACTATTAGCTAATTCAACGAAAACTTGAGCTTCGGGAGATTTAGGATCCAAATGAAGGAGACCTGAGGCAAAACATGTCGAAGGAAGATTAAACATAAATACGTAATACATGAAACTAATGAACAATGTTATGCAAATCTATATATCTAAAACCCAAGGCAAAAATATATCATGTTGCCACATGTACTCCCCCTTCCCCCATAAATATGTGTGTGTTAAGACTCGAACATGTAACCTCTCATTTGAAATGCATTAACTCGAACATGTAACCTCCCATTTGAAATACAAATGCAATAACCAACCAATCTACAATCTCATATTGGTCTTTGTGGGAAAAAATATATAATTATAGACAAGATAATATTTTTCTTTTTAAAACAATTAAATACAAATGTATATATATTAATACTCATTAATCTAATGCTAATAATACTGTGTCCTACCTTTCAGTACTCTTATATTAAAAAAAAAAATCCTAAAAATTTTATAACGTTTATATTAACACCACTACACTATTTAATTACATCGATTATATTCTTACACATTAACCTAAATTTCGAAAACAAGATTTATATTGGTCAATAATTCATATTATAATTTACTCTGTAAAAGAAATTAAGAGGAACTGGAAGATTAATTCACGAGCATAATCCAATGCCTATAACTCTTTTTTTTTTTCCCACTTCTCTTAAGTGTTTGATTTAACACTTCAAATTTACATTGGTAAATGATTTGGGACATCGCTCGAATCAACAACTGGTTAGCAAGTGAAGAGTGAAGTGGTGGGGACAATTGTCCTATATCAAAGAAAAGTCAATTATACGTCTAAATTAATGAAGATTAACTCCACCTCACATTATCTCAATCTTTCATAATTAAAGATGTAATAAAGATAGGTTACATTTACCATCGATCATCTTCCCATGTAGCGTGACATTCCTCCCTAGTTTGATTTCCCCATATAAATACTTAGCATAAGATCGTTTAAAACCAAAATATATAATATTGGCGAGCTAGCTAGTAACATAGTTACTACTTACCTATGCACACCAAGGAACTAGAAGGAGTATGACACATTGAAGGAAGCATAAGAGCGCGAGTCGCATTAAGCTTGAGGCCAAGGCTAGGCTCATTACGATCTTTGACAAGTATGCAGAGGCACTTCTTGCTCACATTTAGCTTCTTATACAAGATTGTACAGCATTGAGGAGTCGGCGCTTTCGCCTCACCCGCTACATAGTTGAGGCAAGAAGAGAGGGTAATTAGTTGTTCTTGGCATTCAGCCTTGTCCTTGCTGAAATCTGAGCTCACAGTTGCTAGTGTTGCTGCTAGTAATAACAACACAAATGTTGCTTGCTTAAGCTCAAATATCTTCATCGTAATAATTCTTGATATGTTTTTGGTCCCGTTAAGAAATGGGATGTGTGTTTACCATAATATAGATGTATCTATATTAATATTATCTCCTGTTGCATAAAGCATGCCATATTGTTCTCACTACTGAAGAGATCTAATTTATGTGTTGAATAAGCTATCAATACACAAAGGTATAGTTCTTTTCATCCGGCGGAAAGCAATTGGTTTTTTTCAATAGAGAAATACAATTTCTTACAGCTCACAATAGATAACGTGAGAAACAGACTTCTTACCCTAGGGCTATGAAGTAACTTGTGTAGATGGGCATACCAATTGCACGATGCCCTCACTCAAACGTGTTGACAATTATAAAATGCTACTTGTTCGATCAATTCTGCAAAATGTTGCTCTTTTGCAAGGCGTAAAATGAAATAAAAATACACAAACGTTACTCAGTTTGATACCCAAGTTGTATTTGGTGAGAGGAGATTTTGACATTTGTGTACATGTACTTTATCTCATGATTTGTGGGTTGTTTAGTATTGCATTGTTGTTGTCCATATCTGATTTGTTTGCTTGAGATTGATTGAGTTTTACCCATTTTACAACACAAGTATTATTTGTTTCCGTTTTGAAAATTGTGTGTATATTGTCGACCCGGCCTTTTAGAACACAAGTTTCTTCACTAGCTACAAGGCAGTACAATCCTTTTATCTTTTGTTATGCCTATAACATTTAGTTCATCAAAAGACTTCTCCTTATCGATCATTGATCATATAGCACTGAGTAACTTTTTATTTGACATATATCTATAATGTTACCTTATATCCTTCAATTTCGTTCTTTAGGAAAATTTGACAGTACAAACTATGATCAGTTCACTTTCAAAGGTCTCAACTTTTGATTATCTCACAGTAGTCCCCAACTCCCAACTTTGTAGTTTTCTTCCCATAATGGTCCTTTAGCTTAATTAACTTACAATAACGGTTAATTATAACGAATTAAACTCTTTTTCATTAGCTTTAGTTATTTTAGATAGAGGGTTAGTGGATGAGTCATGAGTGTCATATGTTTTATGATAGAGAATAATATTTTCTCATTGTCTTAGGATATACTTTGTATAGTTTCCTAACTATGTTAGGACTCGGATATTGTAAACCTATATATTGATCAATACAAAACACTCCAAACTCAAGAAGTTTTCCATAATCTAACATGGTATCACAACTTAGGTTTGATTAATTACCTCCACAAAAATTTTCTTTTTGCCCATTGTTGGTCGTGGCCCTTGTATTCTTTCTCACTGTGGGCTTGGTTTTCTTGTTCATCCTCTTATTCCGCTGCACTGCCTTCCTCATGGCTAAGGATGACACCCCCGCCCCCCGCCACCCCCCGCCACCCCCCGCATCATCTTCAACCGAGTACCACCCCGCACAAGCCGTGAATAACATAAAAAACGATATACCCATTATACTTGACCGTGAAACCTCTCACTACTCTAATTGGGTAGAGCTTTTTGAAACTCACTGCCACGTGTGCAATGTCCTTGATCACATAGACCCCAAAACTCCTCGCCCCGAAATCTCTGACGCTCTCTGGGCTCGTCTCGATTCGATTGTGAAAAAGTGGATCTATGACACCATCTCATCCGACCTTCTACAAACGGTCCTTTATGGTTGTGCAACGGCTCAAGAGACATGGAACTGTCTCAAGGCCATATTCCAAGACAACAAGCACACTCGTGTTGTATACTTGGAAAACGAGTTCAATGCATTGCACTTGTTCAATTTCCTGGACATCTCCTCCTACTCTATGACACGGTTGCCTCGCATATTCAACAAGTTGAACCGATGCCTACCTTCAAAATAGCCTGTTCAAGACTTCTTCTTAAAGAATCACGTCGCGCCAACGATCCCACCAATTCGGCACAATCTTTTGTAGTACCTCAAGCAAATTCGGCCCCACCACCACGACAACCACTCTCTGGTCAGCCGCAGCAGCGCGGTGGCGGTGGAGGTTGCGGTGGTGGTCACGGCCATAAAAGAAATTATGGGGGCAAGGACCGTGGTCAGGGACGAGGTACAAATAAATCTCCAGTCAACGCTGGAAATTCACGCGAAGCGCCTAACCCCCAGTGGCCTTCTAATATCACTGGGACCAACCAGTAGCAACCTGGCCCAAACATGTTTTGGGGTTCGTAAATCTAACCAGGCTGGGTCCAACCTCCAGCGCATTATCCCCAGCAGCCTCCAAGGCCCCAATCCCCATGCGTTTATTCTCAATCCAGCAGGCCCACTGCCCAGTACGCCAACACGGCCCAGCAACCTGTCTACCAGGCCCAACAACTCATCTACCAGGCCCAGCAGCCGCCACACGTCCCATTGATGACTCATACTGAACTTGGGAACGCGTTCGCCACCATGAACTTTCAACCACATGATGACTCGTGGTATATGGATTCGAGAGCTTCCTCACACATGACAAACAATTCCGGTAATCTGTTACCCTTTTTTAATTTGAGCACTCGTAATCTTATGTTAGTTAGTAACAGATCCCGCATTCCAATTATAGGTTATGGTCATGCTACCCTCCCTTATACCAACCCCTCACTTCAATTACGGCATGCCCTATTAGCCCCTCAAATTATTAAAATCTCATTTCAGTTCGCAAATTTACCATTGACAACAATGTATCTGTAGAATTTGACCCTTTTGGTTTTTCTGTGAAGGGCCTTCGCACGGGGACTTTAATTACGAGATGCAATAGCTCGGGGGACCTATATCCTGTCACCACTTCCACTCCGTCAACATGCCTAACCACCTCCTTAGCTGCTGTCACCTCACAAACTTGGCATAGTCGCCTAGGACATCCGGGAACATCTATTTTTAGCTTTTTAAAGAATCGTAGCTTAATCAATTGTAATAAAGAGTTTGACTCTACTTTTGCAATTCCTGTCAACTTGGCAAACATATTAGACTTTCATTTACCCTATCTACTAGTACTACTACTTCTGCTTTTGATATAATTCATGCTGATTTATGGACATCTCCTATTCGTAGTACTACTGGACATAAATATCATTTGGTGCTTGTCGATGATATACTCATTATGTATGGACCATTCCCTTAAAGTTTAAATCTCAAGCCTATCAAACATTCCTTGATTTCCATGCTTATGTGCAAACCCAATTTGAACGTCCCATCAAATCCTTTCAAAGTGATCATGGCCGTGAATTTGATAATGACCCTTTTAATATTTTGCCTCAACCATGGAATTGTTTTTAGGTTTTCTTGTCCACACACCTCCTCTCAAAATGGCAAAACCTAACGCATGATTCGTACCCTTAACAATGTATGTGTTATGCATACTATCCTCTTCCATGCCTTCGTCCCCTTACCATATTGGATTCATGCATTAGAAACTGTCACCAATCTCCTCAATATTTTGCCCTCCAAGATTCATCACAACAAATCTCCTTTCGAAGTCTTGTTTGGCAAACCACCATCATACGATCACATACGGGTATTTGGTTGTCTTTGTTATCCCAATTTGACTGCTACAACTCCTTACAAACTTGCTCCTCGGTCTACCCCTTGTGTTTTCTTGGGTTATCCGGCCAATCATCGTGGGTATAAGTGCCTTGATCTATCCACAAATAAAATTATTTTGTCCCGTCATGTCACCTTTGATGAAAATACTTTCCCATTCATGACCACCACAAAATATTCGAATAGTGATTATCATTTTCTCACTACCGATGAACCATCTCCATTCATAGCACATATTTACCCACAAATTTCAGCCCAGCCTCATCCTCCAAATGTGCCAGGCCTAAACCCCCCTATTGTCCTTACCCAAACCCCACCTGACGCGGCCCAGCAGCCCCAACACCCTATGCTTCCTCACTCCCCGCCTCACACAAATACTCAGCCCCAATTAACAGCGCATCAGTCTCCTATCCAGGCCCACACACCTACTACCCTCCCCAGGCCCAAACGCACGCCTCTCCTCCTCCAATGCGTGCCCAACCCAACATCACATACTCCCCACCCCCTATGCGCGGTCAACCTGTAATTCAGCCTACTAGGCCTTCTCCTTCGCCCCCTGTTACGCACTCCCAACGGGGCATTGTCAAGCCCAATCCCAAATATAATCTCCACACGCAAGCTCCACATAAATCTCCCTTGCCTAAAAACCACAAACAAGCATTAAATGACCCTAATTGGAATGCGGCAATGCAAGATGAATATGGTGCTCTAATTAAAACTGGGACTTGGGAATTAGTGCCTAGACCTACGGGGGTGAATATTGTTAATTGCATGTGGCTTTTTTAACATAAGCTGAAATCTAACAGTGACCTGGAAAGGCTCCAGGCTCGTCTTTTTTGTGATGGCAGGTTTCAAGAAGTTGATGTTGATTGTGATGAGACTTTCAGCCCTGTGGTTAAACCACAAACCATTCGCACTCTCTTAAGCTTAGCTATGGCACGAAAGTGGTATATTCATCAGTTTGATGTTAAAAATGCTTTTCTTCATGGTGATTTTCGTGAGACAGTTTATATGCATCAACCTCCGGGTTTTGTTGATTCACGCACTCCCCACTATGTTTGCCGTCTGCGCAAGGCTCTCTATGGCCTCAAGCAGGCACCTCGTGCGTGGTATTAAAGATTTGCTCATTATTTGTTACGTCTGGGGTTTATTATTACACAGAGTGACAACTCTCTCTTTTCGTCATGGAGCTGACACGACATATTTACTTCTATATGTTGATGATATTCTTTTAATCACTTCATCTGATGCGTTACGGGAACGTATCATTGCTCGGCTTCAAACTGAGTTTCCTATGTCTGATTTGGGCTCTAACATTATATTTAACTGATTTAGCAATAATTAAGCTAAAGGATCATTCTAGGATCCAGGAAGAGAACCCCTAAAGTTGGGACTAGTATCAAATAATTAAAAGTTGGGACCTTTTAAAGCAAATAGGCCATAGTTGGGACCACTAATGTCGTTTTTTTCATTTCTTTAAAATACATCAGAATGTTCTTAATGACTAACGATCGTCAACTCTGAATTTTTTTACTGTACTCTAATTACTCCTATTTGACCCATTGAGCCCCTTTTCTCTCCCTCTCTTCCTCCATAACTCTCTTCTCTCTTCTTTCTCTCTCCACCCATCTCCCTCCCCAGTCCCCCTTCCCTCCACCATCGGCCATTATACTCTACGGCAACCACCACTAGCATTGAAACACCATTACCTCTCGAGGCTACTTTTTTCTTTGTTTTGCTTGTTCGAAGTTGCTATTTTGCTGAATGAGAAAAAAATAGCCTTAGGTATACCATGTTTATGTAGCACCTAGATGTATGGTTGATATTTTGTAATATGATAATGTTAACTTGAGAGTTATTGTGCAAAAAACAACTTCACAATGTTTTGTAATACGACCTGATACATCCATCTAAGAGATTGACAAATTGTTCCCATCTTACATCATACAGACACTATATTTGTGTATAGTGTTTGACTAAGTGCTTCAATATTAGTCAGTTCCTAGTTTATAGCTTATTAGTTGAGTAATTTGTTAAACGTGCAAGATGTAGTCAAGTAAATTAGTTGAGGAAGTGGTTCCATGATTCCACCCATTATCCCCATTATGTTTTCCTTCTTTCTAGTAAAGTTTGTTTTGATTTAGCTTATAAAAGCTTTGTACGTTTGTTGCTTTGATAATCATGTTAATAAATTATGTTTCCTTTCACTTACTTGTTACTACTCCGAACCGACCAAGGTGGAGAATTTGTGTCAGATGAGTTCAATACATACTAAGAGAACAACGGAATTCATCGAGATCTCACAACACCTCGCACACCACAACAAAACAAGATTGCAGAACGAAAAAACCGCACAATTGTAGAGATGACGAGAAGCATGATGAATGCAAAAAGTGTTCCGAAGCATTTCTGGGGAGAGGTCGTCGCTACAGCTGTCTATATCCTTAATATCTCTCCTACTAAGGCGGTCTACAACAGAAGTCCATATGAAGCATGGAGAGGTAACAAGCCCAAGGTAAGCCACTTACGTGTCTTTAATTGTATAGCTTATGCTTTGTTTAATTATCAAGTTCGAAAAAAACTTGATGACAAATCTATAAAATACATCTTTGTCGGGTATAGTATCCCATTCCAAAGCCTATAAGTTATATAATCCTGTGAGTGGCAAAGTTTTGATTAGCAGGGATGTTGTGTTTAATGAAGATGCAAGCTGGAACTTCAACTCTGATGTTGTAAGTTCCAACTTTTTCGCTGCCAAACCATGATAAACCTGTTGGTGGGAGTACGCTTGAAAATGACTCTCCAAGTTCCCCTGCAAAGAGCCCTACCACTTCACCAGTTGCAAGTAGTGGCACAATTCCTTCCAGTAGGGGAAGATCCTTCCTTTTGAACACAACAGTACCATATTCATCCAGTGAAACTCCTCCCAGAAAATTCAAATCATTGCAAGAGATTTATGACTCATGTTCTTTTGCATTATATATCACGGAACCAACATGTTTTGAATAAGCACTTGAAAATGAAGAATGGGAGGCTGCAATGACAGAGGAGATGCGAGCAATCGAGCATAACCAGACATGGGAATTGGTTGATTTACCGGAAGGAAAAAACCCATTGGTTTAAAGTGGGTTTTCAAACTCAAGCATCATGCTGATGGAAGGATTCATAAATTCAAAGCTAGGCTCGTGGCGAAGGATATGCTCAACATCAAGGATCCAAGGTATTGACTTTGATGAAACGTTCTCACCGGTGGCTTGTTTTTACGGACTTAAACAAGCACCGAGAGCGTGGTACAAGAGAATTGACTCTTATTTTCTGCAACATGGGTTTGTGCGGAGTGAAAATGAACCCACTTTGTATGCAAAAAAAGAGTCAAATGGTGAATTCCTCTTTGTATGCATTTATGTTGACGACATGATTTATTTTGGGTCTTCTGAAACTCTTGTTTAATTCTGAATTTAAGTCTTGCATGCAAAGTGAGTTTGAGATGTCAGATTTAGGGAGATTACAATACTTTCTTGGTCTTGAAGTGAAACAAATAGATGATGGATCATATTTGTTTCACAAAGAAAATATGCAAAAGATATTCTCTTCAGGTTTTGTATTCAAAATTGCAAGGCTGCAGCTACCCCAATGAATGCTAGTGAAAAGTTCCAGCTTGAAGATGGTACACAACCTGCAGATGCAACTTATCACAGGAGTCTGATTGGTGGACTGAATTATTTGACACACACACACGTCCAGATATCATGGTACTCTGTGAGTGTTTTGTCAAGGTACATGCATGAGCCTACAAAGCAACATCTAGGTGCAGTAAAGCGAGTGCTCCGTTATATTGCAGGAACTGTAGAGTTTGGTATCTGGTATTCCAAGGATGGAAATTTTAGATTACTTGGGTATAATGACAGTGATTGGGCAGGTTGTGTGGATGACAAGAAAAGCACCTCTGGTCATGTTTTCAGTCTAGGTTCAGGAGCGATATCTTGGAGTTCTAAGAAGCAGGATGTTGTTGCTTTGTCCTCTTCGGAAGCTGAGTATGTTGTGGTGACATCTGCAGCATGCCAAGCTATGTGGTTACGACGATTATTGGTTGATATCCATCACAAGCAAGATGGTGCAACTGAAGTTTTTTGTGATAACAGAGCAACCATTGCAATGACAAAAATTCCCGCTTTTCATAGCTGAATCAAGCATATTGACATCTGCTATCACTTCATTCGAAGTCTCACAGTAAAGGGGGAGTTAGAGCTGCATTTTTGTCCAACCAATGAGCAAGCCGCTGATATTCTAACGAAGTCTCTTCCTCAAGCTAAGCATTATTATTTTCGTCAGCTTCTTGGAGTCTGCATATTTGAAGCAAGGGGGAGTGTTTGACTAAGTGCTTCAATATTAATCAATTCCTAGTTTATAGCTTATTAGTTGAGTAATTTGTTAAACGTGCAGGATGTAGTCAAGTAAATTAGTTGAGGAAGTGGGTCCATGATTCCACCCATTATCCCATTATGTTTTCCTTCTTTCTAGTAAAGTTTGTTTTGATTTAGCTTATAAAAGCTTTGTACGTTTGTTGCTTTGATTATCAAGTTAATAAATCAAGTTTCCTCTCACTTACTTGTTACCACTTATTTGACTATCCAACATATAGAGCATATACTACATACACTATAATCGACTGATCAGATACCAAACACCAATATGTTTCTTCTCCTTAATATTGTGTCGTCCTTGGGGGAATAGGTAAATATTAAAATATGTTGATGCATATCCATCTACAAGCGTGAGATTGAAGCTGATGATGAAGCAGGTACACTCTACAATAAAAATTCGAGGCAAAGTATTCATTTGGAACTCCATTATGAAGTCCTTTATGCGTGACATGTAATATTGAAAAAGAGAGACCAAGAGAGATGAGACACCTTTGATGTCATACGCCGAGCTTAAAACTTATGCACTAGACTTTTTGCAGTATCTGATAAAACTAGCTCTTTAAAAAGTTTATCTTCCTGCAACAATAAACTAACTCAGATCATATAGAAAATTCATTCAAAACCTATAAAATATAAGAAATTTTAATTGGTAGCCTTGTGCTAACTATTTACATATGATAATTAAAAAAATAAATGATCATGCATTATTGTTTATTCTATAGCATGACAATAATAGTAAAATTCGCTAATCTTTTTTGCTAATTACTCCTTTTTGATAGAAAATGATTCCTTGATTTCATCATGACCCATAATTGGATACTTATACAAACTATGCAATAGTAAAGTTAGGCTAAAGTTTCGATAATCATAAGATTGACAAGATTACTTTCCTAAAGTGAGATAATATACAAAGATTACAATATTCACAAGAATATTCTAATACTCTAACACACCCCCGCAGTCAAAGTGAGAGGGAGACGAACACTGAGACTGTCCCGGAAGTCTTCAAACAATATCAATGGAAGGCCCTTAGTAAATATATCTACAATCTGATACCGAGAGGGGACATGAAGAACACGAACTTCCCCGCAGGCAACCTTTTCACAAATGAAATGAATATCCATCTCAATATGCTTAGTACGCTGATGCTGAACAGGATAGCCGAAAAGATATATCGCACTAACATTATCACAATATACCAGCGTAGCTTTGCGAATTGGACAGTGAAGCTCTAAAAGGAGACTGTGTAACCAACAAGATTCAGATACAACATTGGCAAACCCTCGATACTCGGCCTCAGCACTAGAATGAGACAATGTGGGTTGTCTTTTTGCAGACCAAGTGAGTAAGTTGTCACCAAGAAAAACACAGTAACCAGACGTAGAACTTCGAGTATGCGGGTAACCACCCCAATCAGCGTCAGTGTAAGAAACAAGAGTAGATGTAGATGGATAGAGGTGAAGTCCATGAGTGAGAGTGCCATGTATGTAACACACAATGCGCTTAAGAGCATGCATATGGATCTCCCGAGAGTCATGCATGAATAGACATACCTGTTGTACAACATAAGTAATATATGGTCTGGTGAAAGTAAGATATTGAAGTGCTCCTGCAAGGCTGCGATAATGAGAAGGGTCCTCATATGGAGGGCTAGAATCAACATAGAGCTTGGGCTTAGTGTCAACAGGTGAAGGAGATGGCTTACAAGAAGACATGCCAGGTCATTCAATAATTTCAGTAGCATGTTTTTTTGAGACAAAAACATACCACCAGCATGGCGGGAAACAACAATACCCAAAAAATAACTCAACGGCCCCAAGTCTTTCATATCAAATTCTGTACTAAGAAAAGAAATAATAGACTTTACGAAGGGCATCAGATGAGGCAGTCAAAATAATATCATCAACATATAATTACAGATATGCTGTAGAAGTACCCCGACGATAAATAAATCGAGAATGGTCAGAAGTACTATGAGAAAAACCAATAGTGGCAATGTAGTCAGCAAAGCGCTTGTATCAATCCCGAGGAGCCTGTTTAAGACCATAAAGAGACTTTTTCAACAAGCACTAGTGGAAAAATAAGGAAGGGCTGCGGTCAAAACAGCCCTAAGGGCTGCGTTTTTGGCCAGCAGCCCTTTCCATAGCAGCCCTTCAATAGATAAGAAGGGCTGCGACTAAAAACCGCAGCCCTTCACAACGAAGGTCTGCGGTTTAGGCCAAAAACGCAGCCCTTCTAAACTTGAAGGGCTGCGTTTTTAGCCTGAACCGCAACCCTTCTTTAAATGAAGGGCTGCAGTTTTAAGCCTAAACCGCAACCCTTTTCAAATGAAGGGCTGCGGTCTAGGCTTAAAACCGCAGCCCTTCACATTCAATTTTTTTTTAAAAAATAAATTAAATCTACCCCCCCCCCCCCCGCGCCCCGCACCCCCACCCCCCGCGCCCCGCACCCCCCCCCCCCCCCATGCCCACCCCCGCCCACCCCCGCACCCCCCCCCCCCGCCCACCCCCTGCCCCGGCCCCCCGGTCCCCGCGCCCCCCCCGGCCCCCACCCCTACCCCCACCACCCCCCACCCCCCCGCCCCCCAGCCCCACCCACCCCCCCCCCCCCGCCTGCCCCCCCCGCCCCTGCCCCCACCCTGACCCCACCCCCTTCACTCCCCGTACCCCCACCCCGCCAACCCTCTCGCCACCTCCTCCACCCATTGCCCGGCCACCCCCAAGACCCAACCGCCCCATAGCCCGGCCAATGACCCACCATGGCGGCCCCCTACCCCACCCCCACCCAAAACCTCCCTTCGACACAAAAAAAACGATCAAATTGCAATAATATATGACAAGTTTTTGAACGTAATAATTAACTTTAAATATGTATATATTTAATAATGTAAAAAGTGTACATAGAATTGATACAAACTAGTAGATGTATCATAAGCAATCATCACAAATGTGGGACGCCAACTTATCCCGAACTTCATGTAATTCGTCTGTGGTGAAGGCCCTCAAACGTGGTGTGTTATTCATATAAACCTTGCAAAACAACCAAGGAATAAACACATAATATAAGAATTCAATCATTTACCGTAGTTAGTAGTTCTACAAATGACATATACCTTCCCGAAATTCAATCAAAAACAAATGCAAGCCTAAAACTCTACACACTAGTTATATTATACCTTATATTATCATATTGAAAAAGAAAATGGAGTTAAATGAAGCGATAAGTACGAATTGGACGCGAAAAGGCAAAAATAGGCCTAAAATGCCCTTTTCGTTCCCAAAATTCAACCTACAACAATTGCAAACCTAAAAATCTACACAATAGTTACATTATGCCTCATATTATCATGTTAAAAATGAATTTGGGGTTAAATGACTCGATAAATACGATTTGGAAGCGTAAAAGGCAAAAATAGGCCTAAAAATGACATTTTCGTTCCCAAATATATGCATGTGCTACTTTGGTTTCTAAGCCAATTAATACCTATTACCAATCGATCTAATCTAAACTAACATATACTAATAAGTTACATACCTTTTGAAGATCGTCGACGTTAGTGCAATGGTTGACGATATCGAACATGTACCTCAGCACGTAATAGCCACATGCAAGTCCATCATCTTGTTGCGGACACTAAATGTTCACCAAAGGATGCATCCAATGACATTCATGTTAGATGTGTAGTATGTGGCTAAAAGTGTTTCTATATAAGGACAAATAAATTAGTCATGTTACCTCGATCGATATCCAAACAGGGAGCTTTTGGTGCTCGAAGTCCTGTTGCACTAATATGCTTCATCACACTACATCAATACATTATTATAAGATTAGATGTACTAACTGTTTATATATTTAAAGATGATGAATAATGTGTAATATTAATAAGTGCGCATATATTGAGTTTCAATTAGGCTACCTATTTAACAATGATTTGATTAGAAAGGTCCGTGGTGGTTGTCGACGCAAAGAATCAAAGTGGTAGACTTCGTTACGTGACAAACATATCGCAAGCAGTGTCCAATGAGCCCTACAACAAGAAAATATAGTTATTATTAATCGTAGAACAATTAATAGGTCAATTTAAGTATCGAATAATAAAAGTAAAGCGAGTTTAACAAGCATACTTTTCAATATAAGGAACAAGAATGATCTGATGATATCCAAAACGAGATGATGCTTTGAAACTCATGTCGAGATACTCTTTCACTTCGGCTTTGTTTTGTAAGCAATTGTCATCTCGTATTATGTTTGGACATAACCAACCAAACAGTGCTGCCAGCCCTCCCAAGCCCCCCGCACATGCCCCCCCCCCCCTCACGGCCCCTCCCCTCCCCCACTACGCCCTCCACACCCCCTCCCCCGCACACCCCTCCCCTCCCCCACTGCTCCGTTGCCCCTCCCCCCACTGCTGCCCCTCCCTCCCCTCCCCTCCCACTGCTGCCAGCCCTCCCCCCGCACACGAGATCCTCCCCCCCACTGCCCGCCCCTCCCCCGCACACCTCTCCCCTCCCCTCCCCCACCACCGCCGCCGACCCTCCCCCGCACACCCCCTCCCCTCCCCCTCCCCCCCCCACTGCCGGACCTCCCCCATGCACACCCCTCCCCTTGTACACAGTTACATACTAATAAGTTACGAGTTAAATCAACAAAAATAAAATAAAATGACTCGATAAGTACGAATTGGACGCGAAAAGGCAAAATTTGGCCAAAAATGACCTTTTCGTTCCCGAAATGCAACCAACAACAAGTGCAAGCCTAAAAACTCTACACAATAGTTACATTATACCTCATATAATCATGTTCAAAAAGAATTTGGGATTAAATGACTCGATAAGTACGATTTGGAAGCGAAAAGGCAAAACTAGGCCTAAAATGACCTTTTCGTTCCCTAAATGCAACCAACAACAAATGCAAGCCTAAAACTCTACACAATAGTTACATTATATCTCATATAATCATGTTCAAAAAGAATTTGGGGTTAAATGACTCGATACGTACGATTCGGAAACGAAAAGGCTAAAATAGGCCTAAAATGCCTTTTCGATCCCGAAATGCAACCAACAACAAATGCAAGCCTAAAACTCTACACAATAGTTACATTATACCTCATATAATCATGTTCAAAAAGAATTTGGGGCTAAATGACTCAATAAGTACGATTCAGAAGCGAAAAGGCTAAAATAGGCCTACAATGCCTTTTCGATTTCGAAATGCAACCAACAACAAATGCAAGCCTAAAACTCTACACAATAGTTACATTATACCTCATATAATCATGTTCAAAAAGAATTTGGGGTTAAATGACTCGATAAGTACGATTCGAAAGCGAAAAGGCTAAAATAGGCCTAAAATGCCTTTTCGTTCCCAAAATGCAACCAACAACAAATGCAAGCCTAAAACTCTACACAATACTTACATTATACCTCATATAATCATGTTCAAAAAGAATTTGGGGTTAAATGACTCGATAAGTACGATTTGGAAGCGAAAAGGCAAAACTAGGCCTAAAATGACCTTTTCGTTCCCGAAATGCAACCAACAACAAATGCAAGCCTAAAACTCTACACGATAGTTACATTATACCTCATATAATCATGTTCAAAAATAATTTGGGGTTAAATGACTCGATAAGTACGATTCGGAAGCGAAAAGGCAAAACTAGGCCTAAAATGACCTTTTCGTTCCCGAAATGCAACCAACAACAAATGCAAGCCTAAAACTCTACACAATAGTTACATTATACCTCATATAATCATGTTCAAAAAGAATTTGGGGTTATATGATTCGATAAGTACGATTCGGAAGCGAAAAGGCTAAAATATGCCTAAAATGACCCGAGAATCAGGTCACATGGCAATGGAATGCCCATCAGCTGGTAGCGGCGGAGATAGTGAGAAGTGTTACAAATGTGGAGAGCATTCCATTGCCATGTGACCTCACTCTCCACATTTGTAACACAGTCCCACCACCACCGCCACTACTGCCCCCCACTGCACTCCCTCATTGCCATGTAGGCGTAAAATGACCTTTAATTTTCGTTTTCGAAATTCAACCAACAACAGATGGAAGCCTAAAAATCTACATAGTTACATTATACCTAAGCCCTCCCCCACCCCCGTCGCCCCACCCCCACCCGCCGCGCCCTCCCCACCCGCGCCCCCCCCCACCCCTATCCACCCTCCCCCCTCTCCCCCCCCCGTCCAAGATCCCCCGCCCTCCCCACCCCATGCCCGGCCTCCCAGCCCTCCCCCACCCCCCGTCCAGCATCCCCCCCCTCCCCCACCCCATGCCCGGCCTCCCCAGCCATCCCCCATCCTCTGCCAAGACCCCCACCCCCTACCCACCCTCCACAAGCCCTCCCCCACCCCCTACAATCACATTTTACAACACAATATAGAAGAGAAATTAAATAAAACCAATTAATTAGAGAAATGAAAAAGAGGAGAGAGAGTGAGAGGGGAATTACTGACAATGCAGTAGTGGTGGTGGTGGTGACGTCAAGGTGCGCTGAGAGAAGAGAAGAAGAAGGAGCTCAGGCAACGTTAATAGGCAACGTCAATGAGTGTGCACCGGCGATGGGACGGCGCTCCGGCGATGTGTCGGTGCTCCGGTGATGGCCGTTAGGGCAGTGCGAGTGAGTGTGAGGGAGAGGGGTGAGTGTGCGAGTGAGTGTGAGGGAGTGGAGTGAGTGTGCGAGGGAAATTTGCGAGTGAGTGTCTACTGTGTGTTGCGCGCAAAACTATAGGTTGAATTGGGCGGGATAGGAAGGGCTACGGTTACCCTAGAAAACGCAGCCCTTCGTGTATGAAGGGCTGCGGTTTCTGAGCTAACCGCAGCCCTACATTAATAGGGCTGCGGTTAGCCTTAAAACCGCAGCCCTTCATACAGTTTAAAGGGCTGCGTTTTCTAGGTAACCGCAACCCTTCACTAACAAAACCGCAGCCCTTCATACACGAAGGGCTGCGTTTTTCAAAAAACGTAGCCCTTCCAGCGCAGCCCTTCCTTTTTTCCCCCTAGTGAAGTAAACTGTGGTATCCGATTTTTGACTGTCTTAATTAACGGTCTGAATCCCACGAAAGTCTCTCATTGGACTATGACTTTTAGAAAACTTGGAAGTTGCCACCCTATTAATATCTGAATAGGGACAAATTTATTTAATAAATCATTTTAAAATCAATTTCAAGAAATATCATTTAAAACGATGATAATTTCATATGGATGAGGCTTTTTTGAAAATTGGTCTTTCATACCATGAGATAGGTTTCGGGGTTTAGGTTAAGAGGTGCGAACGTCTGGAACTCGTCTCCTCTTCCGTTTTACAAAACGGACTCTTACTAAATGCGTTATTTTCCATTTTAAAGTAATCATGGTTATTAAAAAGAAAGAAAATCACATAATTTGCACATATACACATCAACCATTTTTATTTAGGACCAATATATCATTTGTACATGGTAGGTTTGAACACTGAAGTTGCACTACGTACCAATCATTACGGGATTGGAATCCACTCATGGATCAAAACCATCATAGTTCGATCTTATGTCTCACCCTAAATGGCCAATTCCATTGGGGAAGAAAAGGAAATAGATTATGAATAACTCACCTTTAGAATTAAACAAATCTATTAGGAATATGGTAATCACTCCAATTAGTGATTGAAATGAGATTAAAATAATCACCCTAATTAGTGATTAAATATGAAGGATTAAGATAACCACCTCAATTAGTGATTAGAAATGAAGGAAAGAAGTAATCACCCTAATTAGTGATTATTCAAGGCTTAAGATAATCACTTTAATTAATGATTAAATGAGAAAAACAATCGCCCTAATTAACGATTATTAAGGTTTAAGATAATCACTCTAATTAGTGATTAAATATGAAAGGTTAAATTAATCACCTTAATTAGCGATTAAAATGAAGGCTAGGATAATCACATCAATTAGTTATTAAACTTAAAAGGACAGATAATCACCTTGATTAGTGATTAAAAATAATTTTAAGATAATCACCCTAATTAGTGATTAAATAGGAAAAATAATCGCCCTAATTAACGATTATTAAGGGTTAATATAATCACTATAATTAATGATTAAATGAGAAAAATAATCGCCCTAATTAACGATTATTAAGGTTTAAGATAATCACTCTAATTAGTGATTAAATGAAGGTTTAAAATAATCACCCTAATTAGAGATTAAATGAAAAGTTTGAGTTAACCGCTCTAATTAGCGATTAATGGAGGATTGAAATAACCACCTTAATTAGTGATTAAAAGGAAGGTTAGGGTAATCACCTTAATTAGTGATCACGCTTATGATTTTAACAGGTCCTAGAAGAAGATGTTTGCTTCTTAATTGAAGGCTTTTGAGAAATAATCTTAATTGAAGATTATTAAGTCATTTAGAGAGAAATGATCAATTTGATATCGAATTTGGAGATTTGTGTTTGGTTAATTGGAATTTGGCCATTTAAAGCGAGACACGTAAAATGGCCTAAAATAAATTCGGATATCATAATTACCAATCTAATTATGTCAAATTATATGATTAATCCATTTGAAGATGGATAACAAATTTTAAAATATAGGATGATCATCATACAATTTAACTTAGTTAGATTTGCAATTTTTCTCCTAATTGAGATTGGGTCATTTAATTCATATACTATGATATATTGGGCCCAACATGCAAAATTTGTAACATTGGTTGCTCATTTTATTAAAAAAAATTGTGGAATTATTTATGGAAATTATGCATAAACATCTCCATGTTTTTCATTAATGAGTGATGTAATAACTATTTACAAAAACTATCATTACAGCAATATGTACAAATTCTATGATCTATACAAATCTTCAAACTTGATCTTCACCATGGTGCTCCTTGATCTTCATCTTCTTGAATGAGCTTTGGAATTCATGTTTATTTGTGAATTTGTGAAAGTTAAAGACTAATGAACTTTTTTGATTTTGATTTTTTATGACAATTTTTATTGATTTTTATTTACATGACAAAATGAGTCATTTTAAGAGAAACTTAAAATTTCATGATTTTTAATTAACATTTTCGCATGAAGAAAACATTTTTTTTATGAAAATTGAGTTAATCACTTTATTTCATTTTCCAGATTGCACTTTTATCCTTGTACTAACTTGTAAAACTCATAACTTTCTGTAGAAATCGTGAAATTGAGCATGTGATACACCTATGGATATATCAGTAAGTTCTTTATGTTGTGTCAAAATTTGACAAACTTTTAGTAACAACTTGAATTATGGTGAATTTTATACTCAAACTGGTCAAAAGAGGACCTTTATTGAATTTGTTCTTTGAAATCCAACTTGATGAACTTATTTTGAAGTGAATTTTGGTATGAACATTCTAGACACATTTAAGAACTAGAATGAAAATTTTTATTGAATTGGACATTTTTAAGACCTTTTTTATTTATTTTCTTAACTGAAGAGAAAATCAGTTTTATGGAATTTAGTGATTTACATGAACGTTTTTGTAAAAATGATATAAAATTGTATAAAATTCATATGAATATGATTTTTATATGCTTGGAAAGCTACTGATGTGTTCTTCAAACTTTATGTTTTTAGTTTTATCTAAATGAGTTTGTTTTAAACTTTTATTGACTGAACAAGCTTATGTGGTATTGGACAAAATCAGTTTTGCACAACAAAGTTGTATGATTTTTAATTATTTGTAAAAAAATTCTTTTTTTAGAAATTCCAAAGCCCAGTTGCTGAAAACATCTTGTA
Source organism: Beta corolliflora (assembly GCA_947648045.1). NCBI lineage: Eukaryota > Viridiplantae > Streptophyta > Magnoliopsida > Caryophyllales > Amaranthaceae > Beta > Beta corolliflora. The sequence goes on from CANSZD010003293.1 coordinate 67,311, forward strand.
TTTCATAGAAAAATATTACCTCATATCAACTATTTGGTTAATGTAGACGAAAAATAAAATAAAGTTTATAATTACAGCATCATAATTTTTTTTATGGAGATGTTTATGCACAACTCTTGTTGAAGTTATTCTTTTTGGATTTTCTCATTAATGAGGCAAAATCAGATATTCAGAAAATATTCTTCCCTAAATACATCCTAATACGTAAAAAAAATACATCGAAAAACGTGCAAAACAAAACTGATTAGATCACTGCGCCTAACACAAAGTCCTGCGCTAGACACAGCACCGTGCGCTAGGCGCACAGGCCTGAGGAACCTGTTGTGCGCTGGGCGCATGACCATGTGCCTGGCGCACAGTTTGATTATTCCGAAAAAAAACCAGATCCTTGGCTCTTACACTTTGGATTTGATTCTTATTCGTATTCTTTTTCATGATTTTTATTCCTTAACTAATGGATAAAGGATGTGATTAGTAGATAAAGAATATATATTCTTATTCTTTATCCAATGAACAATGACTTGACCATCAAGAAAACTGATTACTACCGGTTTTGGGATACGGTTAAAATCCCGACGCCTAATTGCGACTCGTGATTTTTTCGTTTTTCGAAAGGCTAACTTAAGACAATTAACGAAAGCTCGTCAAATTAGTAAAAACGAGCGTGATTATACTACAAATCATTTTATTAAAACGGTAGTTGTAGTTATTGACTACTTCTCACGAAAAATTATATGACAAATATGCAAAAATGAAAAACCATACGACGGAATGAAACTCGCGCTCCGGGGCGAAACATGCATTTGACGGGGCACGCGCTCCACGATGCATTACAGTTTTCGTTATTTTTATTTCTTTTCAAAATCTTTATTTATCCGAAAAAAGGGTTCAAAATTTGGTGTCTACAGAATGCCCCACATTGGTCGAATTTTGAAGGAAATGATGACCAATGTTTGAAAAGACACAAAATTTTGACAGAAAATTTCTTTTGAGATAACATATTCTCCATAGAAAATAGTTATCATCAGTGCTATAATTTGCGTTGCTTTATATAGAAAATTCCAATTAATTTTCTAAACATTTGAAAATGCGACTTTATCGTCGTCTTAAATAGAAAATCCCAATTAATTTTCTAAAACTTTAAAAGCGACTTTATTGTCATCTTAGATAGAAAATCCCAATTAATTTTCTAAAATTTGAAAACGCGACTTTATTGTCGTCTTAGATAGAAAATCCCAATTAATTTTCTAAAATTAAAAATGCGACTTTAACGTCGTCTTAGATAGAAAATATTAATTAATTTTCTAAAATTGAAAATGCGACTTTATTGTCGTCCTCTCTTTTTTTCAGTCTTATGAAATTGTGTTTTTCTAATGTGAGAAACTCTGACACTTAACAGGTTGACTCCAGTTTTTTTTTACCGTTTTTCATGGCCTTGATGACAAGCAAATTGTCAAATCACCATCACTTACTTTTTGTGACTCCATGTGTTATCATGTCACCTTAAATTAGGACATTGTCAGGTCGTGTCACCTAAAAGCGTTGACCTAAGGTCATTACCCTCTAGATAAACTATGGTGGACCAATCATCATATGGCAAAATTTTTTATCTGTTTTTCAAAATTCTTTCAGGAATTTTTTTCATGCATAATGCTTATTCGCTTTATCGGAAAATGATGATCACTATATAAAATAGATTGATCATGGTCATTATTTTGGGTGATTATTAGAAAAAGGATTTTATCAACGTTCTTGATTCATCATTGACACTGCTTTTTTTATATCCGGCTTTAGCAAGAATTGCCATACCACAAATACTTGGCCATTAGCCATGGTGAAGGACACTCCTTATAATCATATGGACAATACTCAAACTTATTATCAATGGCATAAATCATGGATGATCATCTTTTCCATCTATAAAAGGGGCATAATTCTTCATTTCCAAATGCACCATCTTCACTACTCCAATCTCTTCTCTAACTTTCTTCTTTCACAAAAAAATGGCTCCTAACTATGAAGAAGCTAATGAAATGGGGAGTCGTGAGAAAAAAACAACTCTCGGGGGTTACAAAGAATTTGGAGCAACCAAGGCAATCTTCTTCTTTTTCCCGCTTCACTAAGGCTCTTATGCCTTTGCTTTCACTTTCTATTTGTTATGACATGATTCATGCTGCTTCCCAATTTTGGGATGAATCTCGCCATGTCTTCCGCTTTGGAGACCGGGAGATTGTGCCTCTTGTTGAAGAGGTCGAGGGTTTGCTAGGCTTACCATCAAGTGGTCCAATTATTACACCTAGATCTCCTACAAGGATCTCAAGAGATTTGTCAACAATTTTATATCTTCCTGAAAATGTGCATGACAACTACCTACAATATAGTGAGGTACTTCTTCTTAACTTATTGTTGATTTTCCAATTTGGCACTTGGCAATTCTCTACTAACACCAACAATAAGATTGCTAGAGAAAATGCTTGCATTCTTATGATTTTGGAAAGTACCCTCACTAAATGGTCTTCAAACGCATGCCATATTCGGTGTATTTCACTCATTCCTCAAATTGTTAGTGGGGGTCGTCTAGGACCGCTTATTTCGGGGGAAATGTTTCTTGGCTTAGATGAACTCAAAAGAAAACCCCAAAGTTTCGTGAAGGGATGTCCACTAGCCCTTCACTTATGGTTGCTGGAAAAATTTTCTAATCATGAAACCCCACAAGAGTCTTACTTACAAAACTAATCATGTCCGGGAGAGAGGTCTTCTTCCTTTCTTTTATCAACTTAGCAAAAATGGTGGGTGGGAGGATTTTTTTTCTGCAGCAAGACATAAAGTGGGTCACAAGCCACCTTGGCATTAATGCAATTGTATATTGCAATTATGATCGTAGAGGTGTACAACGACCGGGACTTTGCCAAGTCACTTTCTACCTTCCATGGAGGTGTCTAAGGCAAATTGGTTGGAGGCAACAACACATTCCTGCCCTCCAGGTTCTTCCATCTTGTACCACTTATGAGGCTGATATGAGTGGTATTCAGAGAATGTCGACTATATGGCAGGGAGCTAAAATTATATCAGCGCTACCTGAACCTCACTTTCCACTGATTGATGAAGATTACATTCAATGGTTTCTGGCGGATATTGGTCAAGACAATGATTTAGACGGGCCTACCATGAAGAGGAGAAGGGTTTGAGAGAAATATCATGTTGTTTTTCCATGTTTTTTTTTCAGTTTTTTTTAAGTTTGTAGAAAATGAAGGCTTTAGGTCTTTTTATGTATGAAATGAAGTACCCCAGTTGGGATGAATAAAAAGATTTGTTTGTGAGAATTATCTGCTTGTGAGAAATTCAATGTGAACACAATTCTAAACACGTGCACACTTTAACATTAAATATCACATGCAAATCATAATTAATCAATCATATGACACATAAAAGCATAACACATAAAACCTTAACAATCAAAAGCATGTTTCATCAATTTTCTTTTTCTCTTTTTTTTTGTTTTTTTTTGTTTTCGTTTTTTTTTTTCGTTTTAGTTTTTTTTTTCTTCTTTTTTTTTGTCTCTCTTTTTTTTTGCATACATTATTTGAATATCTAGAAACACATAGCATGTGTATTAAGAATAACTAGATAGGATACAAAATCCCCAAATTGCTTGGTTATTTGACCATGGCAATTACAATTACTTTGATGTCTAAGCGTAATATTTCTTCAACTGATCAAGGTTAGTGAAATGGGTGAATTCATTTCCATCAAAATCCATTAGCTTTACTGGTCCAGCCGTGGTGACATGCTTGACTAGGAATGACCCAGATCAGTTAGGCTTGAATTTTCCCCGAGGATCATGCAACGGAGCTCTATTTTCCTTTAAGACTAGATCACCTTCTGGAATGTCTCTATGTCGAACCCTTTTTATTTGCACGAGCAATTCTCCGCTGATAGAGTTGAATGTTATGCAAAGCTTGTAGTCGGCGCTCATCTGCAAATGCGAGCTCATCGTAACGAGTTTTGTACCATTGGTCTTCCGAGATTTCACTTTCTGCTATGACCTTGAGAGATTGTATCTCCACCTCGACCGGTAGGTTTGGCTCCATCCCGTAAACCAAAGAATACGGGGTTGTTCCTGTTGGAATCCTAATTGATATCTTATATCCCCAAAGGGCATATGGTAGTTTGTCATGCCATTCCCTAGTCTTCTCAGTCATCTTGGCAACAATAGTCTTAATTGTCTAATTGGCTGCTTCCACCGCTCCATTTGTTTGGGGACGATAAGGTGAGGACTGATGATGCTTGATTGCATATTTTGCGAGAGTGGTCTTCAGATGACCCTCAAATTGTGATCCATTATCAGATATGATTTCAAAAGGTATGCCATACCGATAGATAATGTTGTTAATCACAAATTTCGAGACTTACTTTACCCCTAGCTTTGAAAATGATGCAGCTTCAACCCACTTCGAAAAGTAATCAATTGCTACAAGAATATACTGATGCCCATTTGAAGCCTTTGGATGAATTTGTCCGATTATGTCTATGCCCCAACTTGAAAATGGTCAAGGAGAAGTCATATTATGTAGTGACACAGGTGGCATATGATTGAGGTTAGCAAATATCTGACATTGCTTGCAGGCACGGACAAAGCTGATGCAATCACCTTCTAGAGTGCTCTAATAGAAACCTGCTCGCAAAATTTTACGAGCCAACATTCTTCAGTTCATATGGGTCCACATTCACCCCCATGAACTTCTTCCATGATGGCTTGATTTTCGCTATCATATATTCACGCAGAGTTGTAGAGTACCATCAAACCCTTTGTGATATAGTCTGCCTTTTAGTATGAGAAAATGAGCAGCTAGCCTTCTGATGGCTATGCGGTCCTTCTTGCCACTTCCCTCTAGATATTGCATTGTTTCCAGAAAATTCTTGATATCCTTATACCAGACATCATCATTCTCTTGCTGAGCCAGCATGGAGACAATTTGTGCCACCATCATTGTAGGCCCCTTCCTTTCTTCAATTAAATCTGACTTGATCTTTGTACCATGTTAAATTAACAGCGAGATTGGCTAAAGCATCAGTGAAACTATTTTGTCCCCGAGGAAGATGTTTGAAGCTGATGTCATCGAAATAAGGGATTAACTCCTGAAGATATTCTGTGTCGAGCTGAAGTCTCTCATCTCTAACCCTCCAAATTCCTATTGTTTGAGATATGATGAGATTAGAATCTCCTTATACAGTGAGATGTCTTGCCCTTGCTACCAAAGCGGCTTTTACTCCATATATACATGCTTCATACTCAGCTGTATTGTTTGTTGTTGGGAAATCCAGCTTGACAACAAATGGAATATGGACTCCATCGGGATTTACTAACAAAACCCCTGCTCCATTACCTCTCCTATTAGAAGCTCCATCAAAATACATGCACCATTGTGGATTGTCAATGAATAATAAATACTCATCAGGGAATGCATCATCATATTCATCTCCTGACACTGGTCCTTCCACTAAGGCTTCAGATATGGCTCTTCCTTTTACAGATTTTTGGCTGACACATTGAATGTCAAACTCGAAAAGCATAGATGCCATCTCGCCAATATTTCACTAAGAATAGGTTTTTCAAACAGATACTTGATTGGATCACGTCTTGAGATCAGATAGGTGGTACGAGCTTGGAGGTGATGCCTCAACTTCTTCGTGGCATAGACCAAAGAAATACATGCTTTATCCAGTGGGGTATATCTTGTCTCATACTCCACGAATTTCTTGCTGAGATAGTATATGGCAACTTCCTTCTTTGTTCCTTCTTGATATTGGGCTAAGAGAGCTCCCATAGCCGTTTATGTGATAGTGAGCTACAAAATCAGGGGTTCTCCTTAGAACAAACGGATTTGAAAGGTACTCTTTCATGGAATAGAAAGCTTCTTGACATTCCTCGTTCCACTCATGGGATGCCCCTATTCTGAGCAGCTTAAATATAGGTTCACATCTCATAGTGAGTTGTGAGATGAACCTGCTGATATATTGAATTCTGCCGAGAAATAGTCTTACTTCTTTTTCTGTTTTTGGAGGAGGCAATTCTTGAATGGCCTTCACCTTTTCAGAGTCCACTTTAATAACGTCTTGACTGACGATGGATCCCAACAACTTCCATGAAGTGACGCCAAACACACATTTTTGAGGATTCAGCCTTAGATTGTACTTCCTGATTCTTTCAAAGAAGGACCTTAGTGCAGGATTATGCCCCTCACGATCTTCACTTTTCACAATCATGTCATCTACATAAACCTCCACAATATCGTGGATGAGGTCATGAAGGATAGTGGTTGCAGCCCTTTGATATGGCTCCGGCATTCTTGAGACCAAAAAGCATAACTCGGTAACAGAAGGTGCTCCACAGAGTGATGAAAGACGTCTTTGTCATGTCTTCTTGGGCCATGAGTATTTGATTATTCCCTGAGAATCCATCCATGAAGGAAAACATTGCATGACCGGCTGTATTATCCACGAGGACATCGATATGGGGTAGAGGAAAGCAATCTTTTGGTGATGCAGCATTCAAATCACGAAAATCAATGTATACCCGAACTCTTCCATCCTTTTTAGGTACAACCACTATATTGGCGTGCCAACTCGGATGTTTTACAGCTTGGATGAATTTGGCATCAAGCTGTTTCCGGATTTCTTCTTTCACTTTCAGACTAACCTCCGGTTTCATTCGGCGGATGCCTTCAGGATGTAACGAAATGCGATGTTCCGCAATTTTTCTATTAACACCAGGCATATCAGCATAAGACCATGCAAATACATCTACATACTCTTTTAACAATGCAATAAACACATAATGTTCAGTTGGGGAGAGGGATGAACCTATTTTGACCTCTTTTACAGCATTTTCTGTACCAATATTAATTACAATGGACTCTTCCATTGGTTTTATATATATTTCAGTTGTATCAAGTGATTCATCATTATTAAATTCACTGTCAGAAATAACATCTTGCATGCAAATGTATTTAGATAAAGGTTCACATTCAATTTCCTTACTATCAGAGTCTTCTGACTAGGTATGCAAGGTAGATTGGCTGGAAGATGAGCTATCGGTATGATATCCATCTGAAAGGGGTGAAAAGGTATTTTCATGAGATGGATGTGGGGGGATGGTTTCCTAAAAACATTTTAAATTCTATAGACCCGTCTTTTGCCTGACACTCAATACTCCACTTATGTTCAATGCCAAAAGGTATCATCAAAGACACTGGGTCAAAATCCCCTTCCTCAGAGGACTCAGAAGTGAAAAGCTTCTTAAGGACTCCATGTTCCAGATTATCCACCCAGTCATTTTCTTTTTTTATTTTTTGTTTTTGGACAAACCAACTTTTGATTAAGTCCAAATTTCTAGCCCCATTGAAGAATATCTCCAATCCCGGCAAAATCTTATGTTCCTTCCTACTAAGCCATATGGCTCAGTATCTCCTTGCAGGATGAACTGACCATTAAAAGTAAAAGAATTGTTGCCCGGATCATATCCAAACCCATGTCGATTTTGCTTGTCGACTATGGGGATTGGTTGCTTTATCCCTCTACCATCATGCCCTAATTCAGTTCCTTGATTATAACCCATCTTCATCATGATTTGAAATCCTTTGGACAAAGATTGCATGGCAAACCCTACAGGCTCTTTGACTGCATTTGTGGATATGGCTGAGGCTTTTGTTTTCTGATGGTAATTGGTCATCCTTAGAGAAGGGACAAATTTCTTCCTTTTGGACCTAAAGGTAGAGAAAAAGGAATTAAAAGAAAAGAGAAAAAAGCTACATATTGCAGAATAAAGAAAATTTTTGAAAATGATTTCGCCATATTTTGACTGGAATGGTCCACGTTTACATTTTTTTTCTTATGTTTTGATTCTCTTGAATGATTTTACTGTCATTGGGGTTGAAAACAAATTTTTTCATTCTTCCATTCCTTACTTTAATATTGATCACAGACAAAAAAATATAGAGATTAAGGCCTGTATCCCCATTGATGTGTCAATTCAGCATTCTGAAATTGTTCCTGTGATGACTGGCATCTTGAGTTCTGATCACATTACCTGAAATACAATGATTAATACATTTGAGTCGAACCCGAAGGCTGCCTACATATCCCCATTTCTCCAGGTGCATTTTACGGGGAATCAGACTTCGGCGTAGTTCATTTTTTTTACAAGGAACTAAAGTTTTTTATTTAATAAAGCAGCTGCATGACATTGGTTTGTGTCGTGACCATGCAATTGGTGATGATGACAGTATTTGTGGAGATCTGACCCTACGGGACTTGCTCCTGGGCGTCTAGGAAATGGATGTGTCCGACCTTGCTAGACTAATTTGCGGAAGATATCAACTTGGGATTGCGATCGAGGGCGCGCTGACACTTTTCTTGCGGGCACTTCCTTATGGGTTGGACTAATGATGCCTCGATCAACCAGGTTTTGAACTTTGTAGTAAAGATCATGGCATCGATCAGTTTCATGTCCAAATTGGCGACAATAAGCGCAGAGTTTGCTCATGTCTGTTCCGAAAAGGGGTAAACAGTGCACATATTCTGAGGCTTGGATTATACCTTGGCTCCGAAGACGATCATACACCATACTCAATGGTTCATCTATCTTAGCATATACCCATGGATTTGCGTTGGGAGTTTCAAGATCTTCCCGAGGTCGTTTTTCTTGCAATTTCAGAGCATCGATGTCAAAGCCATGTTGTTCCATGTGGCTGAGGGAGGTGTACTTGATAGTAACCATGTGACGATAATAGAAATCGTTTAGGTTCCGCAGCAATATGAGCATGAATTCTCGATCAGTAATAGGGAAGCGAAGCTGTGTGCGGATATGAGTGCATCTCGAACAAAAGTGCGAGAAAGTTTCTAAGGCGCTCTGACGCAAAGTGACTAGCTTTAGCTTCTTGACATCAGTCTGTTTATGCTCGAGAGCCCAATTAACGAAGGCTTGGCTAGCATTTTCCCAACTAGCTCTATCCACATAATCCAAAGAGTAGTACCAATCCAAAGCTGGTCCTTCTAACTCTTGTCAAACAGCATGGGGTAATCTTCCTCTGGTATGCCCCATGGGTGCAAGGCATTCACAAATCCAACTAAGTGGACAAAAGGATCACCATTCCCATCAAATTTCCGGAACTGTGGTAACTCACGATAATGATCCTCGTGTTGATATCCTGGAAAGAGAATCAGTGATTTAGTGTGAACTTCTCGGATAGGACCTACTACATTAAAGTTCAGGTCAAAATCATCAGTCCTAGATCTTTTCTTCGAGTCATCATCATCTTGAGGATTGCCGACACAGGATTCCTCCGGTGCTTCAACTAACGTATCACGAGTGCCGATGCTTGGAACTCATTTTTCTTCCTCGTCATCCTCACTATATTCCGGTTCTGTTTCTTCAGCACTTACATCTGGTGTGGCTGCTGGGACCTCATTCATCCATGAATTTTCAGGTGCTGGTACAGTGGATAGTATAACCATCCAACCTAGTGCCCTCTACTTCGTTCAGATACAATACCGATTTTCCGGTGTTGGAGATGGTCATAATTTCCGGATCACCAGAAATAGTCACATCACCCTGATCAGTACCTTCTGATGTAGAGTAGAGGCTACTGCTCTATTTTCATGCAGCCACGACCTTCCTAATAAAAGGTTGAAACATGCTTGAATGTCAGTGACCATGAATTCCACCTTCCTTGCCACAGGACCACATTCAATAAGGAGGCTGATTAAACCCAGTACTTATCTCTTAGCATTATCATATGCTCTGACTACCTGGTTGGATAGTACCAGATCTTCTTTTGAGTACCCGAGTCTTGTTAGCACACGCAAAGGGCAAATGTTGATCACAGAGCCATTATCGATCAATACTCTAGGTATCTCCCATCGATTGCAGCGTATAGTGATGTGCAACGAATTGTTGTGGTTGATATTATCAGGGAGATCATGGTTTGTGAACATGAGAGTTCGATCTACACCGTGAATGAGCCCCACCATTTGGTCAGGTGTTATGGAAGAGCTTACCGAGGCATTATTGAGATGCTTTAGAACAACTGCTCTATGAGGCTGGGAATGCATTAATAATTGGGATATTATCTCAGATAACCCTGACTTATAGGCCTTTTTCCAATATAACCCTGACTTTTGACAGCCCTGTCTCCGATAACCCTGAACTTGGTTTTTGTCATTAAACTGGACGGAATTAGAGACGGCGTTAAGTAGACCCTAACTTGGTTTGACTTTTGCTAAATTCATGTTTTTCTCTCTCTTGTTCTTCATATCTTCTCAATCTCATCAATTTTTCCCAAACTCATAACAAAATCCAGATTTTTCCCAAACCCATATACCCAAAATCATATATTTCCAACACTCTTTTTAAAGCTTTGTTTAATTTGACCCAAAAAAATAGAAAATGGTTTTCGAAGAACAATTACATGAGAAAGCTGAAACTAGTTCTATTCAATGTTAAAAGTGTCAAATGTCAATGAGGAAAAAAATTGTTATCATACAATTTGTTAAAAACATAAAACCAAAAAAATACAACTTATCTGGTAAAGGTTCCATCGAACATTTCTTCCATCTGGTACCTTCCAAAGTGATTCATTAATGGGATGTGGCTCTCCTCCAGATTTTAATTTTTTTTATTTATTCTGTTGATTTTATTTTCTGGGTCTTGATTTACAAGTTTGATTTCAATTCTTCCACAGAGGAGAGAGAAAGGGGAGTAAATGAGGAAAGCTTTCGATCATCAAATTCAGGTAATATCAACAAATTGTGATCGGGTAGAGGATTATAGGTGCATCATTTCGGCCAGTAAATTTGACAGTAATAATCAACCCACAAAAGAAAACAAGCAAAAAAAAAACAAAACTTGAAGATGGGGTTTTCAAATTAACCATCTATAAAAGCTCGCCGGAAATAGCCTTGAAACTCGCCGGAAAACGCAGCCCAAAAGGGCCTAGCTTCACTTTCTCTCTCCTTTGTTTCGGGTTTCTTCTCATAGCACCACCTGCTGCCCCACCGCAGCCTTCTGACCACCGGGTAAACCGCCGCACCACCACTACTCTCCACCCCCTGCCTTTATTCGTCGGCAACCTGAACCACCACAAGCGTCTTCCTCGCACCCTCATTTATCTCGCTGAACCCCTCGCGTGTCGTGCTCTCCACCGCAAGCGTCTTCCTCATACCCTCATTCGTCGGCCACCGATTGATTTTATTGGTGCTTAATTGAATTGGGTTGATGTTTGATTTCAGTTTTTAGAAGAGATGAAGAACAAGAGAGAGAAGAGATGAAAAACAAGAGAGAGAAAGAGATGAATTTAGAAAAAGTCAAACAAAATTAGGGAGTACTTAACGCCGTCGCTAATTCCGTCCACTTTAATGACAAAAACCAAGTTTAGGGTTATCGGAGACAGGGCTGCCAAAGTCAGGGTTATATTGGAAAAAGGTCTATATGTCAGGGTTATCTGAGATAATATCCCTTAATAATTTCCAGATGAAAACATTAGCATTTACTTCTTTCATGCGCTTGATAGCATCATCTTCCTTGTTATTATCCTCTGTCATTGGCTTTTTGCCCTTTTCCTTCCTTCTCAATACCTCCAAAGGATTTTCGTCTTCCAAATGGGATGGCTTAAAATGGCGACCTGCTCTAGTCAAATGAGATATATCCACGTACTCCTCATCACTAGGATCATCGAGGCAGATGGGGCGCCGGTATGTATTTGGAGTGGTAGAATGTCCTCCAGTGTTTTTCTCCATAATTATCAAAACTGAAGAGGCATCTTCATCAGCATCTGAGTCCAAAATAAAGAAGGCACCATCATAATCCAAGGTTCCACACATGTCAGAGAATGGATCCTTGTTGAGAGTGAAACTGGGGTCTTTACAAGGCATCATTTTGACTTTTTCTTGAGTGGAATAGTTATAGACCAGACACTTGTATCCTACGGTGATAAGTGCCTATTTATACATATTTTTACCCTCTAATACAATACTTTTAGTGTCGTCTGTTGAGTTATATGGGTTAAATATTATTCTTTTAGGTTATTTCGGTTAAATAATAAGTTTGAATTATTATATATTATAACTTACTTATTCCCTATTAGTAGCTGGGTTTATATGATTATTTATTAGTTTGACTCATATTATATTTCTATACTAGTAATATATTTAATGTTAACAGGTGCATAATAATTTTGGAGTTTTAGAAATGGAAATTAGCCTTCGAGAATTTATGGGTCAAGCCCATTTAACCCAAATCACGTATCAAGATCAGGTAGAAGGAAATTTAGATTCCCTTTGTGAAAACCCATGTGGCTACTTAGGAATTGGGCTAAAGTTCAATTGTGTCTAGTAACACGAATCAACAAATGAAGTGATCAAGTGAGACAAATAAAAAAGAGAGCGAAATAAAAAGAAAACAAAAAAAAGGAAACCTTATTCCTTGAAATGAAGATGGCACACACACAGGAGGAAAAGAAGTAAAGTGGGCTTTTGATTAAAAAGCCACAAAACAGCAAAAATAAAAGGGGTTTTGTGATATGATTTTCGAGGCTGTTTCGGACTCTTTTTGTGTTTTATGATTTTTGCGGACGAAAGTAAGTAACAAGGGTATGAACAATTCAACTATCTCGGTATGAATTGAGGTAGGGTTTGAAGAATAAAGCTATCTCGGCTAAATTCAACGGTGTTATTTTGCTATCTCGGCAAAAACAACAATAATTCACAAAGGAATCACTTTTATTAAAACTCAAAACTCTCTTCTTTTTATTATGGACTAGACGCCTATTTTTAATAAGTGCAGCAAGAAATCCTTACCCTCCAAGGCATTACACCACACGCCAACTAGCAAATATTTTAGGAAACATTCCCCTAAACTTAAGCCTAGAATCTAGCTAGAACTTAAGGAAACAATAGCTTTAAGGAAAGAGGTGCAACACTTTCCTTAAATACCAAAAACCACACGCCTAAGCCTAAGCTAATTACAACTCAGATTTTCGGCTCTTATTACAACCAACTAAAATAAAAATGACTCAACGACAATAACTAACTTAACTAACAAAAAAAAAAGACATATTTTTCGTTACATGTAAAACCTCTACTTTAAGAGTAAAGTAAAACCATACAACCATCCTAATAAAAACAAATAAAGATAGTTGGTGAAGCAATCCATGCACGTATCTTGCATCATTCTCCCCCTCTTGAAAAAAAAAACTTGTCTCAAGTTTTGATGTAACCAAGCAATCATCCACGCACGATAACCATGATCCATAAGAACAAGTTCATAGCTACGAAACAGATGTGGAATCCACGATGCTTGTGGACGTGTATGACAAGGAACTACATCATGACAGCAAAAATCAGTAAAAGATGCTTCATAATGTTGCTGCTTTGTAGCTTGTGTTGCATATTTAACGTCCAAGATTAGATCTTTGTTACTCGCACAATCCAAATATCCAGTTTTTAATTCATCTTCAACATGAGAAACTTCAAAGATGAAATATTTATCCTTAGAACAAGAAAAAGTTTCAATCTTTTCTTCATCATGACAGACAAAAATCAAATCTGAAATTACTTCCTCTACAGCGCAAGGAACATCTTCAAGATAACTATTAAGCTTTTCATCCAAATATTGATTCGAGTCATATATTAAATCCCACTTTGGTTGTAGTCGTAGTGATAATTCCTCAAGAATTTCATCAGTTGTTAACTCATCATAAGAATAGAAACGACAATTAATAGTTGGCTTAATATAATGCAGAAACTGTCCAGAAATTGTCAATAAAAGTTCGAGATTCAAAGCCTAAGTAAAACACCTCGAAATTTCATGAAATCTTGTCACAACATAGCCCTATGTGCCTGGAACACTCGACCAAAATTTCATCAATAAATACCCAGCCAATTGTTTGTAGTTTCAATTCTTCCAGAACTGGTCCAAAATTGTTCGGTTTTGACCAATTATCCAAAACGTGCTCAATTAATTAGCAAAAATTCTTCAAAAATTATGAAAATTTCCAGTATTAAACTAGACAATAGTACAATTTTAAGCCAAGAAACTCCCAAAAATTCATTATATTCTAGGAGAACGAGTTTCCTAAAGTTTACCTTAGAACTGATTGAATCTGCCAGAAAGTTTACGCAAATATTTCTGGATTCTGTGACTTCGTTACTGATTGGATTACGACGAAATATTGACAAAACAAACTTCAAGATGTCTACTATTACCACACAAAATTTCAACTCAATCTAACCTTGCACGCTCCTTCACGCGCCTCCACAACCAAACTGCTATGATACCAACTGATATGATTTTCGAGGCTGTTTCGGACTCTTTTTGTGTTTTATGAATTTTGCGGACGAAAGTAAGTAACAAGGGTATGAACAATTCAACTATCTCGGTATGAATTGAGCTAGGGTTTGAAGAATAAAGCTATCGCGGCTAAATTCAACGGTGTTATTTTGCTATCTCGGCAAAAACAACAATAATTCACAAAGGAATCACTTTTATCAAAACTCAAAACTCTCTTCTTTTTATTATGGACTAGACGCCTATTTATAATAAGGGCAGTAAGAAATCCTTGCCCTCCAAGGCATTACACCACACGCCAACTATCATCTAGTGGTCCAGTTATTACACCTAGATCTCCTATAAGGATCTCAGGAGATTTGTCAACAATTTTATATCTTCCTGAAAATTTGCATGGCAACTACCTACAATATAGTGAGGTACTTCTTCTTAACTTATTGTTGACTTTCCAATTTGGCACTTGGCAATTCTCTAATAACACCAACTATAGGATTGCTAGAGAAAATGCTTGCATTCTTATGATTTTGGAAAGTACCCTCACTAAATGGTCTTTAAACGCATGCCATATTCGGTGTATTTCACTCATTCCTCAAATTATTAGTGGGGGTAGTCTAGGACCGCTTATTTCGGGGGAAATATTTCTTGGCTTAGATGAACTCAAAAGAAAACCCCAAAGTTTCGTGAAGGGATGTCCACTAGCCCTTCACTTATGGTTGTTGGAAAAATTTTCTCTCATGAAACCCCACAAGAGTCTTACTTACAAAACTAATCATGTCCGGGAGAGAGGTCTTCTTCCTTTTTTCTATCAACTTAGCAAAAATGGTGGGTGGGAGGATTTTTTTCTGCAGCAAGACATAAAGTGGGTCACAAGCCACCTTGGCATTAGTGCAATTGTATATTGCAATTCTGGTCGTAGAGGTGTACAACTACCGGGACTTTGCCAAGTCACTTTCTACCTTCTATGGAGGTGTCTAAGGCAAATTGGTTGGAGGCAACAACACATTCCTGCCCTCCAGATTCTTCCATCTTGTACCACTTATGAGGCTGATATGAGTGGTATTCAGAGAATGCCTACTATATGGCAGGGAGCTAAAATTATATCAGCACTACCTAAACCTCACTTTCCACTGATTGATGAAGATTACCTTCAATGGCTTCTGGCGGATATTGGTCAAGACAATGATTTAGACGGGCCTCCCATGAAGAGGAGAAGGGTTTGAGAGAAATATCATGTTGTTTTTCCATGTTGTTTTTTTCAGTTTTTTTTTTTAAGTTTGTAGGAAATGAAGGCTTTATGTCTTTTTATGTATGAAATGAAGTACCCCAGTTGGGATGAATAAAAAGATCTGTTTGTGAGAATTATCTGCTTGTGAGAAATTCAATGTGAACACAATTCTAAACACGTGCACACTTTAACATTAAATATGACATGCAAATCATAATTAATCAATCATATGACACATAAAAGCATAACACATAAAACCTTAACAATCAAAAGCATGTTTCATCATTTTTCTTTTTCTTTTTTTTTGTTTTCGTTTTTTTTTTTCGTTTTCGTTTTTTTTTTCTTCTTTTTTTGTCTCTTTTTTTTGCATACATTATTTGAATATCAAGAAACACATGGCATGTGTATTAAGAATAACTAGATAGGATGCAAAATCCCCAAATTGCTTGGTTATTTGACCATGGCAATTACAATTACCTTGATGTCTAAGCGTAATATTTCTTCAACTGATCAAGGTTAGTGAAATGGGTGAATTCATTCCATTAAAATCCATTAGCTTTACTGCTCCAGCCGTGGTGACATGCTTGACTAGGAATGACCCAGACCAGTTAGGCTTGAATTTTCCCCGAGGATCATGCAACGGAGCTCTATTTTCCTTTAAGACTAGATCACCTTCTTGAATGTCTCTATCTCGAACCCTTTTGTTAAATGCACGAGCAATTTTCCGCTGATAGAGTTGAATGTTATGCAAAGCTTGTAGTCGGCGCTCATCTGCAAATGCGAGCTCATCGTAACGAGTTTTGTACCATTGGTCTTACGAGATTTCACTTTCTGCTATGACCCTGAGAGATTGTATCTCCACCTCGACCGGTAGGTTTGGCTTCATCCCGTAAACCAAAGAATACGGGGTTGTTCCTGTTGGAATCCTAATTGATATCTTATATCCCCAAAGGGCATATGGTAGTTTGTCATGCCATTCCCTAGTCTTCTCAATCATCTTGGCAACAATAGTCTTAATTGTCTAATTGGCTGCTTCCACCGCTCTATTTGTTTGGGGACGATAAGGTGAGGACTGATGATGCTTGATTGCATATTTTGCGAGAGTGGTCTTCAGATGACCCTCAAATTGTGATCCATTATCAGATATGATTTCAAAAGGTATGCCATACCGATAGATAATGTTGTTAATCACAAATTTCGAGACTTGCTTTGCCCCTAGCTTTGAAAATGATGCAGCTTCAACCCACTTCGAAAAGTAATTAATTGCTACAAGAATATACTGATGCCCATTTGAAGCCTTTGGATGAATTTGTCCGATTATGTCTATGCCCCAACTTGAAAATGGCGAAGGAGAAGTCATATTATGTAGTGACACAGGTGGCATATGATTGAGGTTAGCAAATATCTGACATTGCTTGCAGGCACGGACAAAGCTGATGCAATCACCTTCTAGAGTGCTCTAATAGAAACCTGCTCGCAAAATTTTACGAGCCAACATTCTTCCGTTCATATGGGATCCACATTCACCCCCATGAACTTCTTCCATGATGGCTTGATTTTCGCTATCATATATTCACGCATAGTTGTAGAGTACCATCAAACCCTTTGTGATATAGTCTACCTTTTAGTATGAGAAAATGAGCAGCTAGCCTTCTGATGGCTATGCGGTCCTTCTTGCCACTTCCCTCTAGATATTGCATTATTTCCATCTTGATATCCTTATACCAGACATCGTCATCCTCTTGCTGAGCCAGCATGGAGACAATTTGTGCCACCGTCACTATAGGCCCCTTTCTTTCTTCAATTAAAACTGACTGGATCTTTGTACCATTTTCCCATGTTAAATTAACAGCGAGATTGGCTAAAGCATCAGTGAAACTATTTTGTCCCCGAGGAAGATGTTTGAAGCTGATGTCATCGAAATAAGGGATTAACTCCTGAAGATATTTTGTGTCGAGCTGAAGTCTCTCATTTCTAACCCTCAAAATTCCTATTGTTTGAGATATGATGAGATTAGAATCTCCATATACAGTGAGATGTCTTGCCCTTTGCTACCAAAGCGGCTTTTACTCAATATATACAGGCTTCATACTCAGGTGTATTGTTTATTGTTGGGAAATCCGGCTTGACAGCAAATGGAATATGGACTCCATCGGGATTTACTAACAAAACCCCTGCTCCATTACCTCTCCTATTAGAAGCTCCATCAAAATACATGCACCATTGTGGATTGTCAATGAATAATAAATACTCATCAGGGAATGCATCATCAGATTCATCTCCTGACACTGGCCCTTCTGCTAAGGCTTCAGATATGGCTCTTCCTTTGACATATTTCTGGCTGACACATTGAATATCAAACTCGGAAAGCATAGATGCCATCTCACCAATATTTCACTAAGAATGGGTTTTTCAAACAGATACTTGATTGGATCAAGTCTTGAGATCAGATAGGTGGTATGAGGTTGGAGGTGATGCCTCAACTTCTTCGTGGCATAGACCAAAGAAATACATGCTTTATCCAGTGGGGTATATCTTGTCTCATACTCCAGGAATTTCTTGCTGAGATAGTATATGGCAACTTCCTTCTTTGTTCCTTCTTGATATTGGGCTAAGAGAGCTCCCATAGCCATTTATGTGATAGTGGGCGGGCGCGGATGGTGTCGTTGTATGCACCGCACCCGGCCAAAGATAAAATTTTTCCTACTCTCTTCTACACTAAGGTAGTATAGTGGAAGTAGGGGTCGTATCCACAGGGAAACAGGGACGAGTTTAGTACTCAGCGTGATTCGAAACCTAGATTAAGCTAAGGGCCGAGAAACCTAATAATAATTACAAAGGGGGGGTTTCGAGTAGGTATACTAACAAACTACAACTAACTAGCATATAAACAAAATGAGAAATCAATATGGGAAGATCTTGAATCCGATTAACATCCACTTCAATTCATTATCGATCCTTGAACCTCCACTCTAATTATTTCCATAATTATCTATTGTCGAGAATTAATCTCGTGTTCTCCTTATTCTTAGTTGAATAGCACGATCAGCGTGACTATAAAACCCTAACTAAAGGATAACCTAGTCCGATCTGCGTCTAAGTTCAATCCAATAGCGGCAATAAACACGAGAGAACCAATAGACTCGCTAATGTCATACACGCGATAAACATTCAACAGTTGATTCAATTTCCCTAAGAACTAACCAAGATGATCAGCATCTAAATTACTCCCTAGTTTGCTACCAATTGATAAAAGAATAAAACAATCCGATTCTATTCTTAAATCTAGCATTAGATTAATCACACAATCAAACTAGTAACGTTCCTAGCATAATTATGCAACAATCATAAAATCACAAGCATAGAAATTGAACCATAATCAAGGAAAAGAGAAAGAGAGGAAAGATCTCACAATAACGGTTGAAGCTTCATATTAATTGATCCAAGAACAGTTCAAGCTACAATCCGATAGCAAAAACCAAATCCAACATTGAAATCCCTAAAAACTAAACTAAGAAATGAAAACTAAATCTAGGAAATGAAAAACAAAGAAATGGAAATGAAGAACAAAGAGGAACGAAGAAGGAAAGATGAAAAGAGAATCATGAAGAAGGAAGGATGAGGAGAGGAGCTCTCCCCTCAAGCTAGCCACTCCAAGGTCTACATTTCAGCTCTCCTCTTCGTGCTCCACTTCGTCTCCCCCAAAAATTAGGTTTTAGGAAGCATTTAAACCCCGCACAAAATCGTGGCCCCAAGCCGACTTAAGCGTCGCGAGTCGCGACACTGATCGCTAGTCGCGACGAGGACTCTGTCTCCCCGCGCACAAAATGGCTGGCCAAGCATCGCGAGTCGCGCCAATCCTCGCGAGGTGCGACAAGCAGGGGTCGCGAGTCGCGACATCCCTCGCGAGTCGCGAGCCTACTGCTGGGCAGGTTCTCGTGCCTGCTGTGCGAGCGCTGGGCGATGGGTGTCTGGGCGAGTGGCCCAGGCGGCTCGCGATGCGGCTGGATGGGCGAGGCTGCTGGGCAGGCTTCGCGAGCTTGTGATGCTTGTGCTGGCTTGGCGATGATGCTTGGGCTTGGCGATGATGCTTGGGCTTGGCGATGATGCTTGGGCTTGCGGTGGAGTTTGATGCTTGCGGTGATGCTTGGGCTTGCGGTGATGCTTGGGCTTTGCTCGGCTCAAATGCACTTCACCTTGGAAGTTCGGAATACATGACATTAACACAACTTATCTCGCAACACTCCGAACTTCCGCTAAGAGTTAAATAAAACACGAATGTTAACAATTACAATCAAACCCTTAGCAAAGTGCACCCAAAGTAACGTAAATACTACGTATAACTTGACCGTATCAAATACCCCCACACTTGAACTTTACTCGACCTCGAGTAAACTCAAAATGAGGATCACCAAATAAATCATCACCCAAGCTAACGACACCAACCTACACTCCCCATCAACTACATCATCATCATCACATCTTAACAACATCCGCTCAAAAACCTAAACGTAAGGGACGATGATTCCCCCACACTTAGATTCGAGCTCACCTGAAAAATACAAAGACGCGACAACAATAATCACCAAACGACAACCAAAATGTGAGCTCAAATCCTGAAGGATCTCAAAGGAATTGAACTCACTCCAACGCCACAATCCAAATGACAACTCGCCTAAAACCTCAAAAGATAAACTACTACTACAACAACTAACTTAAAATAGCAAGTCATGGAACAAAGACAAAAAGGGATAAATTCCATGCTTACTCCCAAAAACAAACAATCAACCAAAAGAATGCGAAAGCCAAAATAAATAGATCTTCACAAAACAAAGGATGAATTCACTAACCCAACCCGAAAACGCTTTCCACCTTATGACACCGTCTCCGGCAAATGAGTTTTCAAAGTATATAATTCTCTCTTAATCTCTCATTTTGCCTAGGAGCCCTTTCGGGTTTTCATCCTAGCTTCACACATTTCTTTTTGGTTGCATCTCACCATCTTACCCGCTCAATATAAGCCACTTTTTTGCATAGGTTGCCCTTTCGGGTTTTCAACCTATCCGGGCCCCCATTTTTGCCCGAGTCGCCCGCCCTTGCGGGTTTTCAACTCAGCGGGTTTCATTTCATCACTTTTTTTTTTATATTTTTTTTTTTCATTTTCATTTTTTTTTCATTTTTTTTTCAAATTGAAATAAATACAACATAAATACAACATAGATACATGAGAATGAGAATACCCTCCCCCCTACTTAAACTACACATTGTCCTCAATGTGATGACAATGAGAAGAAAAAGGAAACTGAAAATGGGGGGGGGAATAGAAAATCGAGCAAATCGGAGATCGAATGCTCAAGACTCATGACCAAACAATCCGTCAAACTCAAATTTCTTAACAACACCATCTCAAATCTCCGAAATCAACTCACAACCCTCTCCCTCAAATCACTCAAACAAATGGCAAATTCAAAAGTTTTAATTTTTTGAGATTTGCACCTAGCTCAAGAGATCGAAAAGATACAACAATCTCACTCCTCTAGTGTTACCAACTCCTAGCTATTGAACTCCTCCCAACGGGTTTTCTTTTGTGGACTTGGGCTCAAAGTGGATTAAGATTTGTTGTGGTTCTTTTGAGTGGGTGGGCGGTGGGTGGAAGAAAATTTGATGTAGTGGTGGAAATTTGATGAGAAATAAAGGAAAGAAAGAAAATAAAAAGGGTCTCGGGTTGCCTCCCGAGAAGCGCTGTTGTTTAAAGTCGTTAGCTCGACTTAGTACCTTAAGCTTAATCATTAGGTTGTGCTCCATGTGTGACAATGGTGGTTCCATGTCAATCTCCACTTCAAATACCTGCAAAATTGATTGAGAAGGACTCTTGCAATGCATTGTTAGTGCCTAGCTTACTACATCATGGTTGAGCATATAACATCAGATTATATCCAAAACCTAGCATTAAGTCAACAACAAACATCAACTAGTAGTACTCCTAGCTAATCCAAGTCATGACCATTAATATCAATAATTAAAGCTAGACAATAACCAAACAATAAGCCGTCAAAAGCTTCAATCAATCATTCCCAAGATAGTTTAAGCAACAAGTTCCATGCTTCTTGTCCAAAATACGAAAGTGAAATACATAGAGCTCAATGGAAGATGAAAACTAGAAACTCAAACAAAAAGGGAATTCTTTATATGAGTGGCCAATCAAAAACAAAGAGCACAAGCAATACCATCCAAAAATCACGCTAAATACAAACAAGTAACACCGTTTCCCCGGCAACGGCGCCAAAATTTGGGCGGGCGCGGATGCTTGGGCTTGCGGTGGAGTTTGATGCTTGCGGTGATGCTTGGGCTTGCGGTGATGCTTGGGCTTTGCTCGGCTCAAATGCACTTCACCTTGGAAGTTCGGAATACATGACATTAACACAACTTATCTCGCAACACTCCGAACTTCCGCTAAGAGTTAAATAAAACACGAATGTTAACAATTACAATCAAACCCTTAGCAAAGTGCACCCAAAGTAACGTAAATACTACGTATAACTTGACCGTATCAGATAGTGAGGTACAAAATCAGGGGTTCTCCTGGTCTAGGTGGCATTAGAACAGACGGATTTGAAAGGTACTCTTTCATGGAATAGAAAGCTTCTTGACATTCCTCGTTCCACTCATGGGATGCCTTATTCTGAGCAGCTTAAATATAGGTTCACATCTCATAGTGAGTTGTGAGATGAACTTGCTGATATATTGAATTCTGCCGAGAAATAGTCTTACTTCTTTTTCTGTTTTTGGAGGAGGCAATTCTTGAATGGCCTTCACCTTTTCAGAGTCCACTTTAATACCGTCTTGACTGACAATGGATCCCAACAACTTCCATGAAGTGACGCCAAACACACACTTTTGAGGATTCAGCCTTAGATTGTACTTCCTGATTCTTTCAAAGAAGGACCTTAGTGCAGGATTATGCTCCTCACGATCTTCACTTTTCACAATCATGTCATCTACATAAACCTCCACAATATCGTGGATGAAGTCATGAAGGATAGTGGTTGCAGCCCTTTGATATGTGGCTCCGGCATTCTTGAGACCAAAAGGCATAACTCGGTAACAGAAGGTGCCCTACGGAGTGATCAAAGACGTCGTTGTCATGTCTTCTTGGGCCATGAGTATTTGATTATTCCCTGAGAATCCATCCATGAAGGAAAACATTGCATGACCGACTGTACTATCCACGAGGACATCGATATGGGGTAGAGGAAAGCAATCTTTTGGTGATGCAGCATTCAAATCACGAAAATCAATGTATACCCGAACTCTTCCATCCTTTTTAGGTACAACCACTATATTGGCGAGCCAACTCGAATGTTTTACAGCTTGGATGAATTTGGCATCAAGCTGTTTCTGGATTCTTTCTTTCACTTTCAGACTAACCTCCGGTTTCATTCGGAGGATGCCTTCAGGATGTAACGGAATGCGATGTTCCGCAATTTCTCTATTAACACCAGGATTATCAGCATAAGACCATGCAAATACATCTACATACTCTTTTAACAATGCAATAACCTATTTTGACATCTTTTACAGCATTTTCTGTACCAATATTAATTACAATGGACTCTTCCATGGGTTTTATATATGCTTCAGTTGTATCAAGTGATTCATCATTAATAAATTCACTGTCAGAAATAACATCTTGCATGCAAATGTATTTAGATAAAGGTTCACATTCAATTTCCTCACTATCAGAGTCTTCTAACTAGGTATGCAAGGTAGATTGGCTGGAAGATGAGCTATCGGTATGATATCCATCTGAAAGGGGTGAAAAGGTATTTTCATGAGATGGATGTGGAGGATGGTTTCCTAAAAACATTTTAAATTCTATAGACCCGTCTTTTGCCTGACACTCAATACTCCACTTATGTTCAATGCTTTCGCCAAAAGGTATCATCAAAGACACTGAGTCAAAATCCCCTTCCTCAGAGGACTCAGAAGTGAAAAGCTTCTTAAGGACTCCATGTTCCAGATTATCCACCCAGTCATTCTCTTTTTTCATTTTTTGTTTTTGGACAAACCAACTTTTGATTAAGTCTAAATTTCTAGCCCCATTGAAGAATATCTCCAATCCCGGTAAAATCTTATGTTCCTTCCTACTAAGCCATATGGCTCAGTATCTCCTTGCAGGATGAACTGACAATTAAAAGTAAAAGAAGGTTTTTTTATGTTGTGAGAATTGCTACCCGGATCATATCCTAACCCATGTCGGTTTTACTTGTCTACTATGGGGATTGGTTGCTTTATCCCTCTACCATCATGCCCTAATCCGGTTCCTTAATTATAACCCATCTTCATCATGATTTGAAATCCTTTGGACAGAGATTGCATGGCAAACCCTACAGGCTCTTTGACCGCATTTGTGGATATGGCTGAGGCTTTTGTTTTCTGATGGTAATTGGTCATCCTTAGAAAAAAGGAATTAAAAGAAAAGAGAAAAAGGCTACATATTGCAGAATAAAGAAAATTTTTGAAAATGATTTCGCCATATTTTGACTGGAATGGTCCACCTTTACATTTTTTTATTATGTTTTGATTCTCTTGAACGATTTTACTGTCATTGGGGTTGAAAACATATTTTTTCATTCTTCCATTCCTTACTGTAATATTGATCAAAGACAAAAAAATATAGAGATTAAGGCATGTATCCCCATTGATGTGTCAATTCAAGCATTTTGAAATTGTTCCGTGATGACCGGCATCTTGAGTTCGATCACATTACCTGAAATACAATGATTAATACATTTGAGTCAAACTCGAAGGCTGCCTACATATCCCCATTGCTCCAGGTGCATTTAACGGGGAATCAGACTTCAGTGTTGTTCATTTTTTTTAGAAGGAACTAAAGTTTTTTATTTAATAAAGCAGATGCACTCATATTGAGCTACCTACGTACCCCAGATGTTACATAGGTGGAGTGATCGCACAGTGCAAGTGTGCATGATAATGGGGATTCAAGCTGCACGTAGTTCTTTAATACTAACAAGCAGAAATATTTTTCTTCTTTTTCTTTTTTCGATGGGCTAGCCCCTACATGACGTTTACCGAAGATTTTTCTCCTTCTGTGAGACGATCAAGTAGCTTTGCGGTAGACAAGAGCTATGTTGGTGATTTTCTTGATGCGATAGCTAAAAGCATGACATTGGTTTGTGTCGTGACCATGCAATTGGTGATAATGACAGTATTTGTGGAGATCTGACCCTACGGGACTTGCTCCTGGGCGTCTAGGAAATGGATGTGTCCGACCTTGCTCGACTAATTTGCGGAAGATATCAACATGGGATTGCGATCGAGGGCGCGCCGACACTTTTCTTGCGGGCACTTCCTTATGGGTTGGACTAATGATGCCTCGATCAACCAGGTTTTGAACTTTGTAGTAAAGATCATGGCATCGATCAGTTTCATGTCCAAATTGGCGACAATAAGCGCAGAGTTTGCTCATGTCTGTTCCGGGAAGGGGTAAACAGTGCACATATGATGAGGCTTGGATTATACCTTGGCTCCAAAGACGATCATACACCATACTCAATGGTTCATCCATCTTAGCATATACCCTTGGATTTCCGTTGGGAGTTTCAAGATCTTCCCGAGGTCGTTTTTCTTGCAATTTCAGAGCATCGATGTCAAAGCCATGTTGTTCCATGTGGCTGAGGGAGGTGTACTTGATAGTAACCATGTGACGATAATAGAAATCGTTTAGGTTCCGCAGCAATATGAGCATGAATTCTCGATCAGTAATAGGGAAACGAAGCTGTGTGCGGATATGAGTGCATCTCGAACAAAAGTGCGAGAAAGTTTCTAAGGCGCTCTGACGCAAAGTGACTAGCTTTAGCTTCTTGACATCAGTCTGTTTATGCTCGAGAGCCCAATTAACGAAGGCTTGGCTAGCATTTTCCCAACTAGCTCTATCCACATAATCCAAAGAGTAGTACCAATCCAAAGCTGGTCCTTCTAAACTCTTGTCAAGCAGCATGGGGTAATCTTCCTCTGGTATGCCACATGGGTGCAAGGCATTCACAAATCCAACTAAGCGGACAAAAGGATCACCATTTCCGTTAAATTTCCGGAACTGTGGTAACTCACGATAATGATCCTCGTGTTGATATCCTGGAAAGAGAATCAGTGATTTAGTGTGAACTTCTCGGATAGGACCTACTACATTAAAGTCTAGGTCAAAATCATCAGTCCTAGATCTTTTCTTCGAGTCATCATCATCTAGAGGATTGCCGACACAGGATTCCTCCGGTGCTTCAACTGACGTATCACGAGTGCCGATGCTTGGAACTCCTTTTTCTTCCTCGTCATCCTCACTATATTCCGGTTCTGTTTCTTCAGTACTTACATCTGGTGTGGCTGCTAGGACCTCATTCATCCATGAATTTTCAGGTGCTACTAGAATACAGTGGATAGTATAACCATCCAACCTAGTGCCCTCTACTTCGTTCAGATACAATACCGATTTTCCGGTGTTGGAGATGGTCAAAATTTCCGAATCACCAGAAATAGTCACAGCACCCTGATCAGTGAGAAGCTTTACCTTCTGATGTAGAGTAGAGGCTACTGTTCTATTTTCATGCAGCCACGACCTTCCTAATAAAAGGTTGAAACATGTTTGAATGTCAGTGACCATGAATTCCACCTTCCTTGCCACAGGACCACATTCAATAAGGAGGCTGATTAAACCAGTACATCTCTCTTAGCATTATCATATGCTCTGACTACCTGGTTGGATAGTACCAGATCTTCTTTGAGTACCCGAGTCTTGTTAGCACATGCAAAGGGCAAACGTTGATCACAGAGCCATTGTCGATCAATACTCTAGGAATCTCCCATCGATTGCAACGTATAGTGATGTCCAGCGAATTATTGTGGTTAATATTATCGGGGAGATCATGGTCTGTGAACATGAGAGTTCGATCTACACCGTGAATGAGCCTCACCATTTGGTCAGGTGTTAAGGAAGAGCTTACCGAGGCATCATTGAGATGCTTTAGAACAGCTGCTCTATGATGCTGGGAATGCATTAACAATTTCTAGATGGAAACATTAGCATTTACTTGTTTCATGCGCTTGATAGCATCATCTTCCTTGTTATTATCCTCTGTCATTGGCTTTTTGCCCTTTTCCTTCCTTCTCAATATCTCCAAAGGATTTTCGTCTTCCAAATGGGATGGTTTAAAATGGCGACCTGCTCTAGTCAAATGAGATATATCCATGTACTCCTCATCACTAAGATCATCGAGGCAGATGGGGCGCCGGTATGTATTTGGAGTGGTGGAATGTCCTCCAGTGATTTTCTCCACAATTGTCAAAACTAAAGAGGCATCTTCATCAGCATCTGAGTCCAAAATAAAGAAGGCACCATCATAATCCAAGGTTCCACACATGTCTGAGAATGGATCCTTGTTGAGAGTGAAACTGGGGTCTTTACAAGGCATCATTTTGACTTTTTCTTGAGTGGAATAGTCATTGACCAGACACTTATATCCTACGGTGATAAGTGCCTATTTATACATATTTTTACCCTCTAATATAATACTTTTAGTGTCGTCTGTTGAGTTATATGGGTTAACTATTATACTTTTAGGTAATTTCGGTTAAATAATAAGTTTGAATTATTATATATTATAACTTACTTATTCCCTATTAGTAGCTGGGTTTATATGATTATTTATTAGTTTGACTCATATTATATTTCTATACTAGTAATATATTTAATGTTGACAGGTGCATAATAATTTTGGAGTTTTAGAAATGGAAATTAGCCTTCTAGAATTTATGGGTCAAGCCCATTTAACCCAAATCACGTATCAAGATCAGGTAGAAGGAAATTTAGATTCCCTTGGTGAAAACCCATGTGGCTACTTTGGAATTGGGCTAAAGCCCAATTGTGTCTAGTAACACGAATCAGCAAATGAAGTGATCAAGTGAGACAAATAAAAAAGAGAGAGAAAAAAAATGAAAAAAAAAGGAAACCTTATTCCTTGAAATGAAGATGGCACGCACACAGGAGGAAAAGAAGTAAAGTGGGCTTTTGATTAAAAAGCCACAAAACAGCAAAAATAAAAGGGTATATGATTTTTGAGGCTGTTTCGGACTCTTTTTGTGTTTTATGATTTTTGCGGACGAAAGTAAGTAACAAGGGTATGAACAATTCAACTATCTCGGTATGAATTGAGGTAGGGTTTGAAGAGTAAAGCTATCTCGGCTAAATTCAACGGTGTTATTTTGCTATCTCGGCAAAAACAACAATAATTCACAAAGGAATCACTTTTATCAAAACTCAAAACTCTCTTCTTTTTATTATGGACTAGACGCCTATTTATAATAAGGGCAACAAGAAATCCTTGCCCTCCAAGGCATTACACCACACGCCAACTAGCAAATATTTTAGGAAACATTTCCCTAAACTTAAGCCTAGAATCTAGCTAGAACTTAAGGAAACAATAGCTTTAAGGAAAGAGGTGCAACAATTTCCTTAAATACCAAAAACCACACGCCTAAGCCTAAGCTAATTATAACTCAGATTTTCGGCTCTTATTACAACCAACTAAAATAAAAATGACTCAACGACAATAACTAACTTAACTAACAAAAATAAAAGACATATTTTTCGTTACATGTAAAACCTCTACTTTAAGAGTAAAGTAAAACCATGCAACCATCCTAATAAAAACAAATAAAGATAGTTGGTGAAGCAATCCATGCACGTATCTTGCATCATTTTGATAGATATCAGTTGAAGAAAGAAGATACGGAGGACGCCGCACGAGAGCAAAGGAGGAGACGACAGAGAGGAACGAATAGCGGCGCATAACAGTACGAAGACAGAGATTTTAGTCCGAAAATTCATCCTAATGAGTTTTCTCTACTCTCTTCTATCTATTTTCTTTGTTTTCATGTCTAATTTAGAGTAGTTCTACACTAGTGGGAACATGTAATTGACTATTTGATATATGGGTTTATGAGATTACATTTTTGTTTGTGTTATGCATTTCATACATTTGAGGAATTGTCTTGCGGATTAAATGGATTAGATCGCATCCGTCTAACACAGAAGAGATTGCATTAATCACAAATGAGAGTTTATGATTAGGAAGGGGGTTTTTTGTGATGTTGGGTTGAGGGTCGTTTGGTTTAGTGGAAGCAGATCCTAAGGAGAGCTTTCCATCATCCACAAGATTTTGAATCTGATGCTTTAGAGCCGTGCAGTTTTTAGTATTATGCCCTGGGCTTTGATGATATTCACAGCTTTAGTTCGGGTCATAACCAGGGTAAGGATTTTTAGGAGGTGGACGTGGATTTAATGGTTGAATGAGATTGGCCTTTTTTTAGCTTGGAGAGAGCCTGGGAATAAGTCATGTTTAAAGGAGTAAAGTTCCTTTATGGTCGCAACTAGAATGCAGAAGATGCGCCAATGGCATGGATCGCATTAGTGGTCTTAGGAGCTGCTGAATCATTGTTGGGAGTTCTTTTGTTATTTCCAAACTTTGCATTATAAGTAGTGCCGCCAGTAGGTTCAACTTTCTTGATGTCCCCCCTTTTCACAGCATCCTCAACTAGAGTTCCCGTAGCAATCAAAGCTTTGAAAGTCGAGAAATATTGGTAGGGCATATGCATCTGATAGACAGGAAGAAGGTTCTTCACAACCATTTGCAGCTGTTCCTCCTCATTAGGCCTACTCATCATTTTGGAAGCCTTGTTTCTCAACCAAGTGATGAATGAAGAAAATGTCTCATTAAGGTTTTGAGAAGTGGTCTCCAGATCCATTCTAGTACATCAATTTCTTCATTATATTTGTACTGGTTTGAGAACAGCCCAAGTGGATTTCTTTGTGTTTTCAAGGTTGAGGAACCAATGTGTTGCGGCACCATCTAAATTCTATTGAAAGAGTTGGGCCATCAAAGATTCTTCCACTCCCCAGGGACTCATTGCCCCTACATACATTTTTCGGAAATTGGTGGGGCTACCGGTCCCATCAAACTTTGTCAGATTAGGCATCTTGAAACCATGGGGTAATCGTGCCTTCGGGAAAAGTGTTAGCCCATGAATGTCCATCCATGGTTCAGCCTTGGTCATGCCTTTTAAGACTTCCTTGAGCTTGACTACTTCTTCCTCGAGCTTAGTGGGAATTTCTCTCTCATTGTTCATAGGCTCAAGGTGAAAAGGTGAAGCTACTTCCGACTCCGGAGGAGGAGGAGGCATCTGGGCGCTTTGGCGCATTATGCCCAACACATTTTGTTCAATATTATCCTGTCGGTCAAGCACGGCCTGGACAAGTCTTCGGAGCTCAGTCATTCGGAATTTCAGACATGTTGCTGAGACGTGTAGCAGAGAATACAGCTGGTGTGTAGACAAGGATGACAGTATTGCCGAAAGAGAACGTTCACTATGGTCAGAACTTCGGCGAATTAGCCTAGATCCTGAGCGGTCCCAGGCAGAGTTCCTGTGAAATGAGATGAAAAGTTAGCATAAAAATTTGTCCAGACTTTGTTTCTTTTTTTTTTATTTGGTGTAGGGAATGAAAGAAATGATATCTTTGAAAATTATTTGTTCTTTTAACCCCAATTTCAGTTATCATTTATTAAAAGGTGTGAAACCATTTATTAAAAGGTGTGAAACCTTGACTTTATCATTTGTATTGGATTTTTCATTAGATTTTTTTGACTTGTTATTATATTTTTTAGACTTGGACCCTTTTGTTTTATATTTTAGATTTCCATTTTTTTAGACTCGTATTTTTTGGGATATGACACAAACGTTTTTCAAAATCAATTTGGTGATATCCTTCCATTTCCTGCTGCTACAGAAATAAGATAAAAGAGGTATAACGAGGCCTTTGTCCTCATTTTGGCAAATTATAATGCCCCAGATATCGTTCTTCTTTGTGGTGATCCGCATGTATTGATTGCCTTTAAGCGCTGAAACCATAAAAGAACATATCAAATGCAAAAGGGGCCGCACCCGAAGGTTGCCTACGTATCTCCATAGGTGGACTTGGATTTGGGGAAGAAATTTTTCCTATGATTTTTTCTTTGAATGGAGAATCAGGCCCAATGCAATTCTGATATATTAGAAATGAAATTTTACATTTTTTTCTTTTTTTTTTTGCAGCTGCACTCAGAAAATGAGTTGCCTACGTACCCCTTTTAGTACATTACATAGTAGAGAGAGCTAAGATAGATGCATTACAACATTGAATTTTTTTTTTTTTTTTTTTTTTTTTTGGGGATCAAGCCGCACGCAGCTCTACCTACATAGTACAATATATAAAAGCAATTAAATGATTCAGGTACTTCTCAAAGTTTTCAGATTTTAGTTTGTTGGGCGCCAAGCCATGTATTCTCCTGTTTGAATACGTCTGTTCCACCTCTTAGGATTACACTAACGTGAAGTATTCGGGTTCTTCTCAAACTTTTTCCGAATTCAGTCTGCTAGGCGCCAGACCATGTATTCTTCTGTCTGAATACATTTGTTCCACCTCTTACGATTAGACTAATTTAAAGTACTTGAAATGTACACACTAACAATGTTAGTCAATGACTTTTGTTTATATATGTTTTTAGCAGGAAATGGAAGAATTTTCCCTTTTTTTTTTGAAACCGATTATCCCTTTTGACACAATTTTTTTCGTTTTGTTTTTTTAGATTAGACTTCTCGTGTTTTGAACCACGTTTTAATTACATTCTAATTCCTAAACATGACACGTTTTGAACTCGTGATTACGACTCTTTTCATTTTTTATTTGTTTATTTATTTATTTTGGGATCATATTTTCAAAACATGATTTTTTTTCTTTTAAAAATCAATTTTGTATTTGGAAAAACCAATTTGAATGAAAAGGAATTATGAAGCAAATGTGAGAGATTTTTTTAGAATGGGTGAGCACACACATTTTTTTTTACATGACACTTGTGATAAATAAAACAAGAATACTCTTAATATTTCAATAATTATTTTGGCAGCAATTCAGCTACAGTTAATGATTACTGAAATATTAACCGACTGAAAACGGACTGAGTAATTTTTAAAAAAATTTCACATTATTCAATGACTGAAATAAATAAAGAACATTTGTGCATTGATCCTTGTGTCCTAAAAGTCAACTAAAGGTGATTCATTTAAGAGAGATTATGTTAAAGTGGCCTTGAGTCATTTCCATTGTGTCCATCGAGGGTGGACACTCCTGACAGAGCTGGTCGCAATAGCTCGTGGATGCAGGTTTTACTCCCTTAATTCATTAATTTGTCATTCTAAAATTCTGACCCTTGCCAATTGACAGAGGTATCATACCTAATAAGAAAATGGTTAAAAAGAGTGCACGTGTATGGATCGATAAACTACCAAGCACACGTAACTTTCACATAAGCATGCTATATACAAAAATTAATTTGTGAATAGCCATGATTAACTTTTTATTATATATACATATGGAAAATAACGCATTGTTCAGGTTTAAACCTCATATACTTCAGGTGGAAGTAAAGTCCCCAGTGGAGTCGCCAGCATGTGGTATCCGATTTTTAACTGTCTTAATTAACGGTCGAATCCCACGAAAGTCTCTCATTGGACTATGAGTTTTAGAAAACTTGGAAGTCGCCACCCTATTAATATCTGAATAGGGACATATTTATTTAATAAATTATTTTAAAATCAATTTCAAGAAATATCATTTAAAACGATGATGACTTCATATGGATGAGGCTTTTTTGAAAATTGGTCTTTCTTACCATGAGATAGGGTTCGGGGTTTAGGTTAAGAGGTGCGAACGTCTGGAACTCGTCTCCTCTTCCGTTC
Source organism: Beta corolliflora (assembly GCA_947648045.1). NCBI lineage: Eukaryota > Viridiplantae > Streptophyta > Magnoliopsida > Caryophyllales > Amaranthaceae > Beta > Beta corolliflora. Next base: position 99,725 of record CANSZD010003293.1, read on the forward strand.
TACAAAACGGACTCTTACTAAATGCGTTATTTTCCATTTTAATGTAATCATGGCTATTAAAAAGAAAGAAAATCACATAATTTGCACATATACACATCAACCATTTTTATTTAGGACTGATATATCATTTGTACATGGTAGGTTTGAGCACTGAAGTTGCACTACGTACCAATCATTGCGGGATTGGAATCCACTCATGGATCAAAACCATCGTAGTTCGATCTTATGTCTCACCCTAAATGGCCAATTCCATTAGGGAAGAAAAGGAAATAGATTATGAATAACTCACCATTAGAATTAAACAAATCTATTAGAAATAAGGTAATCACTCCAATTAGTGATTGAAATGAGATTAAAATAATCACCCTAATTAGTGATTAAATATGAAGGATTAAGATAACCACCTCATTTAGTGATTAGAAATGAAGGAAAGAAGTAATCACCCTAATTAGTGATTATTCAAGGCTTAAGATAATCACTTTAATTAGTGATTAAATGAGAAAAATAATTGCCCTAATTAACGATTATTAAGGTTTAAGATAATCACTATAATTAGTGATTAAAAATGAAAGGTTAAATTAATCACCTTAATTAGCGATTAAAATGAAGGTTAGGATAATCACATCAATTAGTGATTAAACTTAAAAGGACAAATAATCACCTTGATTAGTGATTAAAAATAGTTTTAAGATAATCACCCTAATTAATGATTAAATAGGAAAAATAATCGCCCTAATTAACGATTATTAAGGTTTAATAAAATCACTCTAATTAATGAGTAAATGAGAAAAATAATCGCCCTAATTAACGATTATTAAGGTTTAAGATAATCACTCTAATTAGTGATTAAATGAAGGTTTAAAATAATCACCCTAATTAGAGATTAAATGAAAAGTTTGAGTTAACCGCTCTAATTAGCGATTAATCGAGGATTGAAATAACCACCTTAATTAGTGATTAAAAGGAAGGTTAGGGTAATCACCTTAATTAGTGATCACACTTATGATTTTTAAGAGGTCTTAGAAGAAGAGGTTTGCTTCCTAATTGAAGGTTTTTGAGAAATAATCTTAATTGAAGATTATTAAGTCATTTAGAGAAAAATGATCAATTTGATATCGAATTTGGAGATTTGTGTTTGATTAATTGGAATTTGGCCATTTAAAGTGAGACATGTGAAATGGCCTAAAATCAATTCGGAGATCATAATTACCAATCTAATTATGTCAAATTATATGATTAATCCATTTGAAGATGGAGAACAAATTTTAAAATGTAGGATGGATCATCATACAATTTAACTTAGTTAGATTTGCAATTTTTCCTCTTAATTGAGATTGGGTCATTAAATTCATATACTATGATATATTGGGCCCAACATGTAAAATTTGTAACATTGGTTGCTCATTTTATTAAAAAGAATTGTGGAATTATTTATGGAAATTATGCATAAACATCTCCATGTTTTTCATTAATGAGTGATGTAATAACTATTTACAAAAACTATTATTACAACAATATGTACAAATTCTATGATCTATACAAATCTTCAAACTTGATCTTCACCATGATGCTCCTCGATCTTCATCCTCTTGAATGGGCTTTGGAATTCATGTTTATTTGTGAATTTGTGAAACTTAAAGAATAATGAACTTTTTTATTTTGATTTTTTATGACAATTTTTATTGATTTTTATTTACATGACAAAATGAGTCATTTTAAGAGAAACTTAAAATTTCATGATTTTTATTCAACATTTTCGCATGAAGAAAACATTTTTTTTATGAAAATTGATTTAATCACTTTATTTCATTTTCCTGATTGCACTTTTATCCTTGTACTAACTTGTAAAACTCATAACTTTCTGTAGAAAGCGTAATATTGAGCATATGATACACCTGTGGATACATCAGTAAGTTATTTATGTTGTGTCAAAATTTTACAAACCTTTAGTGAGAACTTGAATTATGATGAATTTTATACTCAAACTGGTCAAAATAGGACCTTTATTTAATTTATTCTTTGAAATCCAACTTGATGAACTTATTTTGAAGTGAATATTGGTATGAACATTCTAGACACTTTTAGGAACTAGACTGAAAATTTTTACTTGAATTGAACATTTTTAAGACCTTTTTTATTTATTTTCTTAACTGAAGAGAAAATCAGTTTTGTGGAATTTAGTGATTTACATGAACGTTTTTGTAAAAATAATATAAATTTGTATACAATTCATATGAACATGAATTTTATATTCTTGGAAAGCTACTGATGTTTTATTCAAACTTTATGTTTTTAGTTTATCTAAATGAGTTTGTTCTAAACTTTTATTGACTAAACAAAATTATGTGGTACTGGACAAAATCAGTTTTGCACAACAATGTTGTATGATATTTAATTATTGGTAAAAAAATTCTTTTTTTAGAAATTCCAAAGCCCAATTGCTAGAAACATCTTGCATTTCATTGAAAAAATATTACATCCTATCAACTATTTAGTTAATGTAGACGAAAAATGAAATAAAGTGCGCAATTAAAACTGATTATAATTACAGCATCACAATTTTTTTTATGGAGATGTTTATGCACAACTCTTCTTGAAGTTATTCTTTTTGGATTTTCTCATCAATGAGGCAAAAACAGATTTTCAGAAAATATTCTTCCCTAAATACATCCTAATACGTAAAAAAAATGCATCGAAAAATGTGCAAAACAAAACTGATTAGATCATTATGCCTAACGCAAAGTCCTGCGCTAGACACAGCACCGTGCGCTAGGCGCACAAGCCTGCGTGTGGCGCTGGAACCTGTTGTGCGTTGGGCGCATGGTCATGTGCCTGGCGCACAGTTCGAATCTTCCGGAAAAAAAAATCGGATCCTTGGCTCTTACACTTTGGATTTGATTCTTATTCTTATTCTTTTTCATGATTTTTATTCCTTAACTAATGGATAAAGGATGTGATTAGTGGATAAATAATATATTCTTATTCTTTATCCAATAAACAATGACTTGACCATCAAGAAAACTGATTACTACCGGTTTTGGGATACGATTAAAATCCCGACGCCTAATTGCGACTCGTGTTTTTTTTGTTTTTCGAAAGGCTAACTTAAGACAATTAACGAAAGCTCGTCAAATTAGTAAAAACGAGCGTGATTATACTACAAATCATTTTATTAAAACGGTGGTTGTAGTTATTGACTAGGACTCACGGAAAATTATATGACAAATACGCAAAAATGGAAAACCATACGACGGAATAAAACTCGCACTCTGGGGCGAAACATGCATTTGACGAGGAGCGTGCTCCACGATGCATGACGGTTTTCGTTATTTTTATTTCTTTTCAAAATCTTTATTTATCCGAAAAAGGAGTTCAAAATTTGGTGTCTACATAAACATGATTAGGCTGATCCGGATCACGGAAACCCAATGGCTGATGCATATATACAGTCTCCATGAGATCCCCATGCAGAAAAGCATTTTTGACATCATGTTCAGAACTGTGCGAATGGTAGCCGGTTTAACAACTGGACTAAAAGTCTCACCACAATCCACACCAACCTGTTGTGTTTTGTCATCACCTGCAAGATGGGCCTTATGCCTCTCAAAAGAACCATTAGAATTTTCTTTATGAGAAAAAATCCACATAGAGCGAATGACATTAACAGCAGGGGAATGTACCAATTCCCAAGTCTTATTTTTAATGGGAGAAGGATACTCGTCATCCATGGCCTTCTTCCAATTTGGGTCACGGAGAGTTAACACAGGGTTGCGAGGCAATGGAGATTTAGACACATGGGTATGGAGATTGAGAGGAGTTTTGGGTTTAAAAATCCCTATTTGGCTGCGAGTAAGAGGCCTATGGGAGGACATAGGAGCTGACAAGGAAGAAGTGGGCTGCGTGCAAGAATTTGGTCCAGGGGGAAGAGGCGCATCATGAATGGGGCCTAATAAGTGGCGATAGCCGATGGGAGCTGGTGGAATTAATTGGACCAGCTATGTCTTCTCTGGGAAGAAGAAGGACAAGGCCCGTGGGACCGAGAACCGGGACCGGGAGCTGGAGGGATGACACGGACCAGCTAGGTCCTGCTGGGAAGGAGATGAACAAGGCACGTGAGCCGAGAACCAGGACCGACCGGAGGACGTGGGCTGCGTGGGAATGTGGGGCCTGCTCGGCATGGGGCTGCTGGCGGGAAGAAAAAGAGACGCAGGGTTAGGAGTGGGGAGAGAATTTTGAGATGGACTTGGGCCGACCGAGAAGTGAGATGATGTATCACATAGGGGAGGGAGTAGAGACCATTATCCAAAAAATCATAAGTGGAGGGCTGGGTGTTATGTAAAGTAGTGAATGAAATTGTGTTTCATAAAAAACAACATGATATGGCGACTTATAATATTTTTTGGGAAGATACATCATAACATTTGTAACCGAGATGATTAGGAGGAAATCTAAAAACACACATGGGGTAGAACGAGCTTGAAGCTTGTTTATTGTAGTGGAGGGATAAAGAGGATAACATAGACACCCACAAACCCAAAGATGATTATAAGAGGGAGTTTTGTGATAAATAATTTGAAGAGGAGAATGATTGCTTAATGGTTTACTTGGAAGGATGTTAAGTATATATGTTGCCATTTGAAGTGCGTGATGCCAAAAGGAAGGAGTGAGAGATGCATGAGCCATTAAGGAACGAACAAAATTATTAATGGTGCGAATCTTACGCCCAACTTTGCCATTTTGTGATGATGTATGAGGGCAAGAGAGACGAAAACAAATGCCATTAACCTTACAAAACTCCCAAAAAGGACCATTATTAAATTTCCCACCATTATCACATTTAATACTTTTAACTACTCGTTCAAATTGAGTATTAATGGAAGCTCTAAGATATTGAAAAGTGGAGTAGATATCGGATTTATTGGATAAAGGGAAAGTCTACAAATAATTAGAGAAGTCATTCAAAAATAATACATAATGTAACACCACGGATTTTCGGTCATAGTTTCTTTGAGTTCTTTTCCCTTACTTACTATTTTCTGTTAAAATTAGAATATTTTACTCCTATATTGTATACATTTTTTTTTCAACTTTTAAATGTTTATATTTATATAATTTATTTATTTATTTAATTGAAATTATATATATTTTCTAGTATTTAAAACGCGTGTTTAAGCTAGTATTTTATTATATCAATGTTTTAGCGCATGATATCGACCGTTTTCTACCGCGAGCTTGGTCCAACTTAGGACATCTCTATTGGACGAACTATTTTGGGGGAATTAATTTTCAGAAACTTAGTGAGGGTATTTTCAGTTTTAAGCAAGCTTTATAACTCCTGTCTTGGTCTTCCCATTATTGTCCATAACTTCCATATTTATAACTCCTTAATTCTAGCTATTGTAACACCACTTTTACTACTCTTTTAGTCACCTTTGGGGCTAAGTTTTGAAGCAAAATTTCTACATCTTCACCCCATTATTTCGACATCTTTGTTAAGGAGATAGAGAGTTTTTCCAACTTTTATTCCACAAGTTTTATGGTTTACTTATCACCTTTTTCCACCATTTTTCACCCTAAAATTTCAATCTCTTCATTCCTATTATTTATCTTGAGTCGTTAAGTTCATGTTTTGGGTAGCTTGGAGGAGAGTTCGTGAGAACGACGCTCGTGAGAAGAAGGTTAGAAAGAAGTTGGCTAAGCTACACTCCTCTAGTTGGCCCAGGTAACTAACGGTTTTCCTAGATTGGTTAGAATTCACATAAGGATTATATTAGTTATAATACTTAAGTTGGGTTAGTATTATTATAGGAATTTGGGTGGGAATAATTTCTTGTTGTATGTTTATTTTCATGAGTTTTATGAACTATATGATTACATAATATCTTGAGTTTTATAGCTGGATAAGTATAATTACTTGTAGCCATGATTTTTTATTTAAGTTAGAGGTTGTTAGTTAGAGTAGAATTCATGCTCCATGGAAATTTGTGAAGTTATTGTTGTTATTAGTTTTATCATAAGCATGAAGTATACTTTGTAAATGAAGCATGATCATGTATTCATGTTGGGTAGGTATTGTGTTGAGGATTAGTACTGTTAACTGGCATTAGTTGGAGAAAGTGAGTAAAGTCGTGTGTTTAATGTCTTATGGAAATACTGGACCAGAGCAACGTCGCAACACACGACGGTGGTCGCGACCCGCGACCGGTCCTTGTTGATCTCGTGTTTTTTCTTAATATGTGTTCGTTGTTTTGGTGCCTTAGCTTGCTTCCACATTTTCGTCTTCTTGTGTGTAGTGCATGATAGCATATAGGAGGTGTAATTTGAGCCGTGTTATGGGTTGTAATTCTTCTATGACTAAGTTGTACATTAGTATCATGATTTTGAGTTAGTGGTTTACACTGAACCTTTCTCATCATACTAAATAATCTAGTTGGATTGTATATTGCACATGGTAATGAACCTAGTTTCACTTGGGTTAATTATGCTATTGATGCTATTTTAATTTATACTTATATTATTTGTTATGAGTATACGTGTGTTAGCTGAAATAATGGTAAAAGGATGATTTCATGAGATGTTATTTGATTTTATTATGATGGTATTGTGTATGAATTTGTTTGGTTGTTGGATGAAAACATTTTATTTTGGGCTCTTGAAATTGTTTTCAAGTTATTATAAGTATTTATGTTATTTTCTAGTTTCTTGATGAGTAAAATTATATATTTCGAAGACGATATCGTTAATATTATGATTATTGTTCTTGAGAAATTGTAAGTTGTTCTGAATTGGAATTGATGGGTTGAGTCCCTAAAGTTCCTGCAGTTTGATGTAAATAGAATTGATGGGTTAAGTCCCTAAAATTCTTGCAGTTTAGAATTGATGGGTTAAGGCCCTAGATTCTTGCAGTTTAATGTAAGACCTTGAATGGCATTCTGCAGACGATGAAAATATATTATATATTACTTGTTTTTGTTTGAGGATGATGACTAGTGAGGTGGCATGGTCTCCTAGGAATGAGCAGTCATTATGTACTGAGCAGGGTACATAGTTTATACTTACGTACTGAGCAGGGTATGTAGGTCCGTCTTGGTTATTAGTTGTCATCTGAGAGGTCGAGAAGTACTGAGCAAGGTACTATCTCACATCAGGGTGTGGCCATACTAGACATAGGTGATCAGGGTCCTAATACTATAACCAAATAGGAACAGTGGGTTGCGATCCACTTACGTTCAATTCCTCCTTAAACGTGTTAAGACTATTTTGGAAACATCATAATTTATCATTTATGTTGTTCATATTATTATTTCATAGAGCATGAGGGTTTATTTTGTTGATCCCTTGAGTTCATATGTATTTATGTATCTATTTATTATGTTATCTTTACCCTATTTGTAGTTAGCATGTTGTATAGTCTTTGTCGTATTTATTTATATATTTGATTATTTGAAGTGTATTTTTGAGATGCTAGGTATGACTTGATTATCAAGACTTTTATAACTCTTATATGGATCTTGATTGAGGTGGGAGAGCTGTTAGTTACTCCCCACTGATTGTGGATGTTTGTTGATATGTATGCAGGTGTTTATTTCGTGCTATGGGCAGTTTAGAGAGAGGCTAGTTAGGATATTAAGACATTTCAGTTTGTTTCTATTTATGTTTACTACTTTGGGTTTTGAGGTTGTTTTTGCCTCTTTATGGATTATTTTAATTGGGTTTTAATTTTATTTAGTTGAATTTAACCTTTGTTTAGAGTAACATGTCCGTCAGGTGATGTTTCCGCTATCGCTATTTCATTAGTAAGTTATTATATTTTCCTTAATTTATCTCTATAATTGGACGGAGTGTTACACATAATAACGATGTCCTGCAGAGCTTAAAATAGGAGAAGTCCAAATATCACTATGAATAATGTCAAATGGCATAACAGTAGTAGTAGTTGAAGCAACAAAAGGTAACTTAACAAGTTTTCCAAGAGGACAAGTAGGACATAAATGAGAACTACGAGTCTGAGTACAAACAATAAATTTATTTGATGTAAGAGAATCAAAAATAGATGTACCCGGATGACCCAATCGAGCATGCCATAAGGAGGGAGCTAAAGCAGCAAAAGTGGATGGAGAATCCATCGGAGTAGTGGTAATGGGATAAAGCTCGCCCTTACTATCACACCTCATGAGGAGCGTCCCCGTTAGAAAATCTTTCACTGAAAACCCAAAGGAATCAAATTCAACAGAAGCACAATTATCATTGGTGAACTTATGCACATAAACTAAGTTTTTGATGAGTTGAGGGGAATAAAGGCATTTTTTTTAAAGATAACGGAGGGTTAGGAGATGACAAATGAGCATGACCATAACCACGAATTGGAATAGAATAACCACATCCAACAACAATACCACAATTATTACTCAAATTAAAATAAGGGGAAAGGATACCTTGATTGGATGTCATATGAGATGTGGCACCGGTGTCGATATACCAATTGGGGTCCGAAGGATTGAGCGCAAGAGTGTGAAATGTTGCTGCAATGTCAGTGGGAGTGTTAGAGTGGGTTTTTGCCATAAAGGAGATAGGAGGTTTGGGCCCAAGCATACTAGGAGAGGTCTGCTGGGCTTGAGGGAAATTGGGCCTAGACCAAGTTGTTGAAGGATAAGGACAAGGGGGAACCCCCCACTGCAACCATAGCCACTGCCACGGTACCTGCTGCTGCTTCCCCCCATCGGACTAACTGTCGGGTTGTTTGCCACCACCATCGCCGGAGGTCTGGCTGCGACCGCCTCCAGACCGGTCATCACCACCCTTATTTTTCCAGTTACTTTTTCCATGATTTTTGCGATTGTTGTTGTTGGTTGTATTCCCACCATGTGAGTGGCGAGAATTAGAGGACTCCACAGGAGGGGAATCATCCACGTCGCGGGTTACCATGGTTGTCCCTGAGTGCATAGCGGCTTGTTTAATTTGGCAAGACTCGTTTCTTCTAAAATAAGCTTCGAACGGGCTTGATAAATTGGTGGAAGTGGGTTACTTTGGCGAATAAGCGTACCAACACTACTATAACTTGATGTGAGACCCGGCACCATTTGAAGAACAAAACGGTGGTATAACCAAGGCACAAACGTTTTCCAATTGATCCGGTAACTCCTTGAGTTTTTTACAATAAGCGAAGGCATTAGGAAAATCTTCCATTTGAGTATGGGAGAATTCTTGTTCAAGAGTAGCGGCACGAGAGTTCTTATTATCTTGGAATATGTCACATAAACAGTTCCAAGCTTCCATAGCCGTGGAGTCGGGTTAAAGAATAGTGTGTAAAAGGTCATGAGAAATGGTAGCATAAATCCATTGAAAGATCGTAGCATCAAGGGTCGACCATAATTATTTTTCTTCATTGGTTGTGGGTACCTTCTCCTTACTCTTTTCCGGTGAAATAATATGGTGAATAACCTTGTGAGAGTGAGCGTGAATCTAAAAGATTCTGCCAATATCGAATATTGGACATTTTCCATTTCTAGGGTGATAGAAATATGATTCTTAATGTTGGAAACACAAAGAGCCGGGTGGAATTTGGAGTCAGTCATGGTGTAGACGAAGGAATCTGGTGAAAATATAGAGGGGAGGCTGCCGAGAAAATAAGGTGGCAGACAAGGAGGAGATAAGGTGGCAGAGAGGAGGAAGATTGAGGGTGTGCGGAAGAGTAATGGAGAAGGTAGAGATCAGCCCTAGGAAACTGATACCATGATAGAAAATGATTTCGTGATTTCATCATGACCCTTAATGGGATATTTATACAAATTATACAATAGTAAAGTTAGGCTATAGTTTCAGTAATCATAAAGATTGACAAGATAACTTTCCTAAGTGAGATAATATACAAAGATTACAATATTCACAAGAATATTCTAATACTCTAACACTTTTAGGTCACCAAATGTCGAATTATTTCATTATAGAGGAAAATATACAAAGAACAACACAATACCATACAAAAAAGAAAAATAAATGACTGAATTGATTTTGTTCAAGATTTGTGATTAGTTTGAATGATTTTTGTGTTTTTCTTGTGCATTAATGATAATTCTTAACCTTAATCAACCTTAAAAGAGTATAACCAAAGGAAAATTTCAACAAATGTTATCAATAATATTGTAACTTTTTGTCAGATAAGATCTATTAAAATAGTTATTTTGTTGGGAAAGACTTAATTAAAAAAAATTATCTAAAAAGACCTATTATATTACTTTTATTTGCTACTTCAGACCATCTCAACATTTTTCAACCAAAAAGTCCACTTTATGGCCTTGACTTTTTTTCCTCTGTTTTCCGTAAAGTGAAACCAACTTTTCTTTGTCTTTTTTCTGTCCTAAGACCTTGACCCCATTAAATCCTAAGTTGGGGAGTGATGAGCAGCAAATGGGAGGGAAGAGGAACGGGTTTGGCGGTTTGTTGTGGTTGAGGGCTTAGGACTAAAATAGACAATTCCATATGAGAAATGTAGGGAAAAACAAGTTTTGAGCGGAAAATGTTGAGATGGTCTGAAGTAACAAACGGAAATAATATAATAGGTCTTTTTAGATAATAATGTTTTTATTAGGTCTTTCCCAATAAAATGATATTTTGATAGGTCTTATCTGACAAAAAGTTCTTAAGATCAAGTTGTAGAAAAAATAATCAATAATATAAGATCATTTCGTAAAATAATTAATTTTCTTGGCTGTCAAAATCTATAAATAGCCAAGATACGGGATTACTAATGAGAAATTTCGCGAAAATTGTAAACGCATAAGTACCTTTGAGAGCCCAATGTAGCCTCCATGTTTTATACCATCCTCAATAGTCAATAACATCAAGGCAGGCTTGGTACAGAGGCATGTTTCGAGCCGTCTGTTCTGCCTTTCGTCTCACGGTCATCAGGAACTCATGAGTTTCAGAGAGGGAACCTAGCTTGTCTGTCATGTGGAGGGAACGTATCAAAGGTTTGCGGCCTTCTGCAATATCCAAAGCCCACAAGCGCGATACCTTTAGCAACTCTTGAGGGGGCTCAACACGAACAGCATCTATAAGGCCGAGCTTCATTCCTTCCTCAGATGTTATTGATTTTGAAGACTTTTAGAAGATAACAGAGAGCACAGAAAGTCACCATGTATGCAAATATGATATATGAATGTAACGCAACCATAATAAAATTCAACTCCATACAATCTTTTAATTTATTAGAAATTAGATGTGAAGCTCGCATAAAACTCTGCCACCAAGCAAGGAACCAATTGTGTTCCGGCTAAAAATAAAAGTGTAGGTAGAGTTTGACTTATTCGTTCCCTTATAAAGTTACTGTTTTTTCCCATAATATCTCTTCTTAACGTTTCCGATTTCTCTCCCGATTTACGACCATTAAAATCTTCATTGATTGGCCGTTTTTCCCACGATTTCGGCCATATTCGATCTCGTTTGGTTTTCCCCCTCCTTACATATACTTACGTTGCGGGGATTCTTTGAGGACGGAGAAAAACACACAACATTACATCTTTGTCTCTCTTTCTTTCTCCTCCATTATTCAGGGCAATATTCAAGATCGTTCTCAACGCTTCGCAACACCGAAAACGTGAAATCGTGTATCCCTGGAGGTTAATTGCTTGTGAGTACGTGTGTTGTTACGGGGCAAATCCAACTTTAGGGCGGTGATCTTCTCACGCCACGGTTATCGAGATAAGTTTATTTTAGTTGTTACCGATTTAAGTTCCTACATTCTAAAGTTGAATTTTTTGCATCCGTTTTCACGGAACTATGGTTGGTGAAATTCCTAATGATCTTTGTGCGTATTCTTAATGGTGTCCCTATTACCAATCCGTTTGTCCCTCGATATATCGAGTTAGACCCGTTTGATGGGAAAAATTATAAGTTGTGGTGCGATAAGATGGAATTTTTCTTGGGTCAAATTGGGTTTGATTATTGTTTGTTTCTTTCTTTGCTCCCGAGAATTTACGTTAGGGATTTTGTGAAAGATAATAAGACTTGTCGTGGCATGTTCTTGCATTATATGACTTCTCGCCCTTTACATGATTTATAGTAAGTCGAAAAATGCTAAGGATATTTGGGATGCTTTGAATGCTAAGTATGGTACTGATGATTTTAGGATTAAGAAATATGCTTGTAGTCGTTGGTTGAAGTTTACTATGTACGATGATAAACTGTGCTAGATCAAGTTCATGAGTATGAACATTTGTGTGTTGATATTGTGGTCGAGGGTATGGCCATTCCCGATATGTTCCCGACCATTTGTTTACTTGAGAAATTACCTCCTTCCCGGGAAAATTTTGTTCATTCCTTGAAACATAGGCAGAGAGACTTTACCCTTTAAGAATTAGTTTCCCACATTAAGATTGAGGGAGCGTAACCGTATCCAAATCAAAGGGAAATCGGTTGATCATTCTTCCTCTTACGCTAATCTTGTGGAAAATAAAGTGCTTGCGGGTAAAGGACCAAAAGGTAAGGGTCCAAATCAGTTTCATGGTACAAGGCAGAATTATAACAACTTCAAGGGAAAAGGTCAGTTTAAGGGAAGTTGCTTCGTTTGTGGTAAGTATGGGCATGCTGCCAAGGATTGCCGTCAAAGAAAGGAAGCTCCAAACAAAGCAAAAGACAGCAAAGCTCAAGCCAACCTTGCTGAAGATGACATCATTGTTGTTGTGGTGTCTGAGGTCAATCTGGTAAGCAATGTTTCTGAATGGATCGTGGACACTGGTGCAACCCGTCACATCTGCACCAACAAGGAGATGTTCCAGGACTACAACAAAGTTTCAGAAGGCGAATGCATCTTCATGGGCAACTCAAGCACTGTGAGTGTTCTAGGCAAAGGAAAGGTTTTCCTGAAATTAACTTCCGGGAAAACCATTGTTTTGCAGAATGTTTTGCATGTCCCCGACATCCGCAGAAACCTCATTTCTGGTTCTCTTTTAAACAAAGCTGGGATCAAGTTAGCTTTTGAATCTGATAAACTTATATTAACCAGAAATGGTGTTTTTGTGGGTAAAGGATTTTGTAATGCTGGACTTTTTGTTTTGGATGTTGTTATTGATAATAAGAACTCTACTGCTTCCGTTTATATTGCTGAGTCTGTTTCTTTATGGCATTCTAGACTAGGTCATGTAAATGTTGCATCTGTTAAAAGGCTAAAACAACTTAGTCTTATTCCTGACTTTAGCAATACATCTTTTGAGAAATGTGAAGTATGTGTAGAAGCTAAGCACTCTAAGAAAGCATTCAACAAAAATGTATCCCGTTCCTCTACTTTATTAGAGTTAGTCCATAGTGACGTAGGTGACTTTAAGAATTCCATGAGTAGGGGAGGAAATAAGTATTATATTAAATTTGTTGATGACTTCTCACGTTATACTAAGGTTTATTTATTGAGTTCTAAGGATGAGGCTGAAGAGAAATTTCTAATTTATAAAGCCGAAGTTGAGAACCAATTGGACCCTAAGATTAAGAGGGTGAGATCAGATAGGGGAGGAGAATATGATGGACTTTCCCTTAAGAAATTCTGTGAGCCTAATGGGATTATTCATGAGGTTACAGCTCCTTATACCCCAGAACAAAATGGAATAGCTGAGCAGAAAAATATGACTCTTTAGAATATGATGAATGCAATGCTTATTAGTTCAGGTATGCCTACTAACATGTGGGGTGAGGCTATTCTTTCTGCTTGCTATGTTCTTAACTGAGTTCCCCATAAGAAGTTAGATAAGACTCCCTATGAATTGTGGAAAGGCTTCAAGCCTAATTTGGGTTACCTCAAAGTGTGGGGGTGTTTGGGTAAAATAGGACTTCCTGACTTTCAAAGGAGTAAGATTGGACCTAAGACTATAGATGGTATCTTTATTGGTTATGCTTCTAACAGTGCTGCATATAGACTCATTCTTAAGGATGCTTCTGGTTTTGGTCCTATTAGAGAGTCAAGGGATGTTGAATTCTCTGAGCATGTTTTTCCTATGAAAGTTAGTGTACCATCATGCTTGCCTGCTGCATCTTCTTCTACTTTGCATCATGACATTGCATCATCTAGTGAGACTTTAGAACCTAGAAGGAGTAAGAGAGCTAGAATTGAGTCTAGTTTCGGACCTGATTTTATTACTACCTTTCTAGCTGAGAAAGAGTGTTTAGATGAGCAAGATGTTAATGCATTTGTATTGGAAGAGAACCCGAGAACCTATGCTGAGGCCATGAGATCTGTAGACTCAAGTTTTTAGTTAGAGGCTATTAACAATGAAATAGAGTATATTATGAGTAATAACACTTGGATTTTGTCAGACCTTCCTAGAGGTTGTAAAGCTCTAAGTAGTAGGTGGATCTTTACAAAGAAATGCAAGCCTGATGGGTCTTTAGACAAGTATAACGCTAGACTTGTAGTTGGAGGGCATCGCTAAAAACACGGTTTAGACTTCTTTGATACCTATTCTCCGGTGACCAAGGTAGCCACCATTAGAGCATTAATTGCACTTGCATCTATTCATGATTTGATTGTGCATCAAATGGATGTGAAAATTGCATTTTTGAATGGTGAGTTAAATGAGGAGATCTATATGAAGCAACCTGAAGGATGTGAGGTTCCTGGTCAAGAGGACAAGGTATGCAAGCTTATTTGATCTTTGTATGGTTTGAAACAAGCACCAAAACAATGGTATGATAAATTTCATCAAACTATTACTTCAAATGGTTTTTTGGTCAATGATTCTGATGCTTGTGTTTATTCCAAAATTGATGAGCTTGGTTGTGTTTTCATATGTCTATATGTGGATGATATGTTAATCTTTGGAACCAATATAGACGTAGTAAATGCAACTAAGAGTTTCCTAAATTCTTGTTTTGAGATGAAGGATTTAGGAGAGGCTGATGTTATTCTTGGAATAAAGATTACTAGAACGTCATATGGGATATCTTTAAATCAATCTCATTATGTTGAGAAAATATTAAAGAAGTTTGATCAATTTGATTGCATTCTTGTGAAAACCCATATGTAACTAGTATTCATTTGAAAAAGAATAAGGGTGATAGTATATCCCAAGAACAATATGCAAAAATAATTGGTAGTGTAATGTTCTTGATGAATTATACTAGACACGATATAGCTTATCTTTGTTAGTAGATTGAGCAGGTATACTCACAATCCTAATCGAGAGCATTGGGTTGTCTTGATTAGATTGTTGAAGTATCTAAAAGGCACTATCAATTGGTGTCTGCATTATCAAAGGACACCTTGTGTCCTTAAAGGATTTTGTGATGCCAATTGGGTGTCGGATAATGATGAAATTCAATCTACTAGCGGTTATGTTTTTACTCTTGCTGGTGGAGCAATATCATGGAAATCATCAAAGCAAACATGTATTGCCAAATCTACAATGGAATCTGAGTTTATTGCTTTAGAATTGGCAAGTCAAGAAGCTGAATGGATAAGGAGTTTGCTTGCTGATATTCCATTGTGGGGGAAGCCAGCTCCATCAGTTTCTATGCGGTGTGACTCGCAAGCAGCAATTGGGGTAGCGAATAATCAAGCCTATAATGGAAAGAGAAGGCATATTCGCTTAAGGCATGCCATAGTTAGAAATTTAATTAGAAATAATGTGTTGTCACTCGAGTATGTAAAGTCAGAGAGGAATACTGCTGATCCTCTCACCAAAGGCCTTTGTAGAAAAATGGTGCTGGAGTCAGCGCAATGAATGGGTTTAAAGCCTATTGTGGAGTGAATTGTGATGGATACCCTTCTTAGGAATTCCTAAGTTCAAAGGGTCAAACGAAATCACAAAAGAACTCGAGTTGTTGATACTACTACCGATCCTATTAATAAAAGTGATGTAGTATTTTGTTTCATTATACTGTTATATGTGTAAGGTTGAGCTTATAGCTCTTAATTAGTTCATAGCCTTACTTAAGGTGGTTTGTGACAGTACAAACTTGATGAACTTACCTATGTGAAGGTGGGGGGTTACGCTCAATCCCCTATGAGAGTCAAAAGGCTTAGGCTCTCTAGAGCATTCATGAGAATCCAGGTTAATTGTGGGGCACCTACTTTTTTTGATTTGAAAAATGGTTGAGTGCGCATATATGGTTTGCTAACCTTGTGAAAGGTTCAAAAAGAAATCTACCTATTACGACAGTAAGACATATTTGTATGCACTGAGTATCAATTCAAGTCCATAAGACATTGATACTTCAAAACCTAGTATCTATTGCCCATATCATCTTTTTTAGCCCCGTTTCTTTCTGTTTTCTTCTTTTGAATCAAGTGGGGGATTGTTGGAGTTTATAGTAGAAACTCTAAGTTTGCTTCAAAAGAACATGAAGAGTCCATTTTATCTTTGTCCCACGTTGAAAGAATAGAAGGGAAGAGTAAGGTTTATAAACATAAGGTTTATAAACATTACTCTTCCTCTCACTAGTGGAAAAATAAGGAAGGGTTGCGGTTAAAACAGCCCTAAGGGCTGCGTTTTTTGCCAGCATCCCTTCATAACGAAGGGCTGCGGTCCAGGTCAAAAAAGCAGCCCTTCTTAGCTCGAAGGGCTGCGTTTTAAGCTTAAACCGCAACCCTTCTTCAACTGAAGGGCTGCGGTTTTAAGCCTAAACCGCAGCCCTTCACTTAAAGAAGGGCTGCGGTTTACGCTTAAAAACGCAGCCCTTCAAATTCAATTTTTTTTTTTAAAATAAAATTTCCCTGCATGCCCTGCCCACCCTAGCCCCCCCACCCCAAGCCCCCGCCCGGCCCGCACGCCCCGCCCCCCCTGGCCCACCCCCGCCGCCCCCCCGCTTCCACCCAAGCCCACCCATGCCCTGCCCCCTGCACCCGGCCCCCCCCGCCCGCCCACCCCGCCCCCCCCACCCCGCCCGCCTCCCCCTGCATTCCCCCCAAGCCCCGCCCCCCACCCCACCCCTGCACTCCCCGATCTGCCCCCCCGGCCCACCCCTGCACTCCCCCCAAGCCCAGCCCACCCAGACCCAACCCAACCGCCCATAGCCCGGCCAGCGGCCCACCATGGCGGCCCCCCACCCCCGCCCAAAACCTCCCTTCGACACAAAAAAAACCGATCAAATTGCAATAATATATGACAAGTTTTTGAACGTAATAATTAACTTTAAATATGTATATTTAATAATGTAAAAAGTGTACATAGAATTGATACAAACTAGTAGATGTATCATAAGCAATCATCACAAATGTGGGACGCCAACTTCTCCCGAACTTCATGTAATTCGCCGTGGTGAAGGCCCTCAAACGTGGTGTGTTATTCATATAAACCTTGCAAAACAACCAAGGAATAAACACATAATATAAGAATTCAATCATTTACGAGTAGTTAGTAGTTCTAAAAATGACATATACCTTCCCGAAATTCAATCAAAAACAAATGCAAGCCTAAAACTCTATACACTAGTTATATTATACCTTATATTATCATATTCAAAAATAAAATGGAGTTAAATGACTCGAGAAACAGGAATTGGAGGCGAAAAGGCAAAAATAGGGCTAAAATCACATTTATGTTCCCGATATACAACCAACAACAAATGCAAGCCTAAGAATCTACATAATAGTTACATTATACCTCATATTATCATGTTCAAAATGAAATTGGGGTTAAATGAAGCGATAAGTGCGAATTGGACGCGAAAAGGCAAAAATAGGCCTAAAATTCCCTTTTCGTTCCCAATATTCAACCTACAACAATTGCAAACCTAAAAATCTACACAATAGTTACATTATGCCTCATATTATCATGTTCAAAATGAATTTGGGGTTAAATGACTCGATAAATACGATTTGGAAGCGTAAAAGGCAAAAATAGGCCTAAAAATGACATTTTCGTTCCCAAATATATGCAAGTCCATCATCTTGTTGCGGACACTAAATGTTCACCAAAGGATGCATCCAATGTTAGATGTGTAGTATGTGGCTAAAAGTGTTTCTATATAAGGACAAATAAATTACTCATGTTACCTCGATTGATATCCAAACGGGGGGGGTTACGTGTGCGAGGGCGGCGGTGGGGGGATGGGAGGGGCGGCAGGGGAGGGGGTTCTTTGTGCGAGGGGCGCAATGGGGGAGGGGCGGCACGGGGGGGAGTGCGGGGGAGCGGAGGAGGGGGGCGGTGGAGGGAGGGGCAGCGGGGAGGGGGTTACGTGTGCGAGGGGCGGCGGTGCGGGGAGGGAGGGGAGGGGTGTGCGGGGAGGGGGCGGCGGTGGGGGGGGGGAGGGGAGGGGTGTGCGGGGAGGGGAGGGAGGGGCGGCGGCGGGGGGGGTCTATGTGTAGGGGAGGGTGCGGTAGTGGGGGCGGGGGGAGGGGTGTGGAGGCGGCGGTGGGGGAAGGGAGGGGGCGGGGAGGGGCTGTGCGGGGGAGGGGGCATGTGCGGGGGCTTGGGAGGGTGGCGGCCAGCTTTGGAGCCCTCCCAAGCCCCTACACATGCCCCCCACCGCACAGCCCCCCCTCCCCCACTGCTGCCCCTCCCCTCTCCTCCCCCCGCACACCCTCCCCCTCCCCCACTTTGCCCGGCCCCCCCCGTACCACGGACCATCCCCCATGCTGCCCCCTCCCCCGCACACCCCCCCTCCCCCCACTGCTGCCAACCTTCCCCCATGCACACCCCTCCCTTGCACACGGTTACATACTAATAAGTTAGGAGTTAGATCGACAAAAATAAAATAAAATGACTCGATAAGTACGAATTGGACGCGAAAAGGCAAAACTAGGCCTAAAATGACCTTTTCATTCCCGAAATGCAACCAACAACAAATGAAAGCCTAAAACTCTACCACAATAGTTACATTATACCTCATATAATCATGTTCAAAAATAATTTGGGGTTAAATGACTCGATAAGTACGATTTGGAATCGAAAAGGCAAAACTAGGCCTAAAATGACCTTTTCGTTCCCGAAATGCAACCAACAACAAATGCAAGCCTAAAACTCTACACAATAGTTACATTATACCTCATATAATCATGTTCAAAAGAATTTGGGGTTAAATGACTCGATAAGTACGATTTGGAAGCGAAAAGGCAAAATTTGGCCTAAAATGACCTTTTCGTTCCCGAAATGCAACCAACAACAAATGCAAGCCTAAAACTGTACACAATAGATACATTATACCTCATATAATCATGTTCAACAATAATTTGGAGTTAAATGACGCGATAAGTACGATTTGGAAGCGAAAAGGTAAAATTTGGCCTAAAATGACCTTTTCATTCCCGAAATGCAACCAACAACAAATGCAAGCCTAAAACTGTACACAATAGTTACATTATACCTCATATAATCATGTTCAACAAGAATTTAGGGTTAAATGACGCGATAAGTACGAATTGGACGCGAAAAGGCAAAACTAGGTCTAAAATGACCTTTTCGTTCCCAACATGCAACCAACAACAAATGCAAGCCTAAAACTCTACACAATAGTTACATTATACCTCATATAATCATTTTCAACAAGAATTTGGGTTTAAATAATTCGATTAGTACGAATCAGATGCGAATCGACCAAAATAGGCCTAAAATGACTGAGAATCGGGTCACATGGCAATGGAATGCCCATCGGTGGTAGCGGCGGAGATAGTGGGAAATGTTACAAATGTGGAGAGCATTCCATTGCCATGTGGCCTCACTCTCCACATTTGTAACACAGTCCCACCACCACCACCACTACTTCCCCCCCCCATTGCACTCCATCATTGCCATGTAGCCCTAAAATGACCTTTTCGTTCCCCAAATTCAACCTACAACAAAAAATAAGCCTCAAAATCTACACAATAGTTACAAATTGGAGAAATTACACATACCTGAGTTTATGTCTCATGATTTATTGACCTTAGCCGTTTCTTAGGATCCTTAAGTACATGTATCCCTTCAGGTGTGATCTACACGCATATAGTTCTCCGACATATTCACATCATCTTCCACACTATTTTCGGGATAGGTAAAAGGGGGGGGGTCCTCAAATGCATCATATTCTTCCTCATTATCAACATCACCAATACCGAGGATACTCCTTTTACCAGGTACAACAATTGACCACTTATTATCAGCAGGATCAGTTACAAAAAATACTTGCTTAACTTGTGATGCAATTACAAATGGCTCCTTAGTTTCACGTAGACGACTAAGGTCAACAAGAGTGAATCCGCAAGGATCATCTTTTCTTACGCAACGTCGATTATCGTCAACCCACTTGCAACACATGAGGCAAATAATAAAAGTACGGTAGTCCAGCTCCCATATTTCTTGTATTCTCCCATAATAATTGCTTTCAGCATGTACAGGCGACTTATCCTTCGAGCTTGCGTATTGTGTAGAGGGCGCCACAAGTGAAACACCACTATTTTGTTGCGATGTTGACTTCGGATCTTGACGTTCGGTCCAAACGTATACCCATTAATATCATAACCCTCATAAGGCGTACGGCTTCACGAGGACCAAATGCTAACCACTTGTATTTGTTTGGGAACACTTTCATCCAAATCATTCCCTTACTCGTTTATGAAACCAATCAATGAAAGTTTTGTTATGCATTTGCGTCAATGTCCTAACTCCTTTTCCGGGATTGCTAACACGTAATTCCTCCATATGTTCATTTAAATAAGGATGGGCCAGTTGCTACGTGATGCAATACAAATAAGTGAGCTTGTTTACGCTTTTCTACGGAAGGTGTGATCAAATTTGAACCAATTGTACCCTTGCCCTCAAGTACGCCCTCGTGTCGGGATGTCGGAAGTCCAACGGGATCAACACTAGCAAAATACTCGGCCACAAAATTGCGATCTCTTCACCCACAACCACTTGAATTATACTACCTTCTGGTTGTAAAGTGCCCATATATCTCTCAAAAGGATAGCACCACCTCAAAAACACTTGGACCACACGGCTTAATTTCTCGAACTAGATGGACAATGAGATGGACCATAATGTCGAAGAATGCGGGGGGGGACATCTCAAATTTGCATAGAGTTTCAACTACTGCGGCTGCAAGGAATCGAGGGTCGACGTTCTAGGACTTTGCTGCATATTGTATGGAAAAATGAACAAAGTTACGTAATGGTGTGCCTCACATGCTTTGGAAGTATCCCACAGTGCAATCGGTAAGAATACTTGCATCATGACATGACAATCGTGAGATTTCATACTCGATAACTTCAACTCACCATTTAAGGTAGCAAATCGCTTCATATTCGATGAGTAGCCAGTTGGGACCTTAATGCCATACAATGACTCGCAAAAAATCCGTTTCTCTGCATGCGACATCGTGTAGCAAGCTGGTGGCAAATAATTCTTCTCCGAATCCTCCACCTTCTTTTTACTTTTCTGAGTTTCATCATCAACCCTTTCCTCCACTACTTTCTTCTTCCTTCCGTCCCTTTTTCGAGCCCACAACTCCGGTCGAAGCCCTGTTTTTCCAAGTAAAGTCGTGACGCCTTAACATCTTTTGTCTTGCCCGGAATATTCATAAGTGTCGCAAGAATAGCTTCACAAACATTCTTCTCTATGTGCATGACATCCAAACAATGTCGACCTTTAGATCTTTCCCAATATGGGAGTTTCCAAAAAATGGACTCCTTTTTCCATAATCCCGTAGGTCGATCAACCTCACTAGCGAGGTTTACCAAAGATTGTTTCAATGCCCTTCACCTGATTATAAACTTTAGTACCAGTTAATGGTCTATGAGCAACTTCTTCTTCAATCGTCCCATCGAATGCCTTCTTCTTAAACCGATAGGGATGGTCGCGTCTGAGGAGCCTTCGTGTGCGCATATACACATGTTTGCATCCCTTAAGGTGTGTAGATTTCGTGTCATCTACCCAAATCGGGCGGGGTTGTTTTCCTCTCGTCTTATACCCGGATAAGTTCCCATAAATTTGGATAATCGTTCATAGTACAAAAAAAGCATGGCACACGAGTGAACATCTCATTAGCATACGCATCAAATACTAACACTCCTTCGTTCCACATCTTACGTAAATCTTGATAAGCGGTGGAGGTATACATCAATGTCATTTCCAGGTTGTTTGGGCCCCGATATAAGAAGCGACGGCATCATGTACTTGCGTTTCATGCCTGACCAAGGAGGCAAGTTATAAACCACTAAAACTACGGCCATGTACTATCTTTGCGACTGAGATTGCCAAAAGGGTTCATGCCATCCGTACATAATCCAAGCCTCGGATTCCTATCCTCATTACCAAATGCCTTATGCACCACTGTTTATACTTTTCCACTCGGGCGAATCGGTAGGATGCTTGAGCGACCGGTCTTTCTTCCTACGATCGCATGCCACCTCAAATTCTTCGCATCTCCTTTAATTGAGAACATGCGCTTAAATCTAGGTATTATGGGTAGATACCCAACACCTTAGGTGGTGGTCCTTCACTACCTCCGGCTCCTTCACGCTTGTACCTCGACAATCCACAACGTGGACACTCATGTAAATGCTCATACTCATTACGATAAAGCACACAATCATTAGGACAAGCATGTATCCGCTCGAACTCTAAACCGAAAGGACACATCGGTTTCTTCGCATAATAGTACGACTTTGGCGGTTCATTTCCATCGGGGAGCATATCGGCTAAAACTTCCAACAACGATGTGAAACTAGAGTCCGTCCAACCAGCTTTCGACTTAATGTTGAACGGTGTTATCACCGGAAAGTTTGGTGTACTTTGTACAACCTGGATACAACGGCTTTTCGGCGGCCTCGGACATAGACTCAAAAATACGAGGTCGTTTACACGGCCGATCTTAACCTCGTGTATCATCTCGTCTACCCGATCCCTATCATCATCTGCAAACTCATCATCCCGATTCTCATCCCCGAACTCATCATCCCGATTCTCTAAATCCTTCTTTTCTTCACATACATCGTTCATTACTCTAGAGCTTCCTATATACTTCCCCTGCTCACCATGCCAAACCCGTACGTGGTATTGAGGCCTAAACCCACGGCGAAAGACATGCTCCCTAACCACATGTATACTACTAACCTTGCTCACATTTCTCCAATCGAAACAAGGACGATAAAAGTCGATTGCTCCGGAGGATGTTTGATATTGTAATGCGGTTATGCTGAATTCAGAGACCCCTTTCCACAAACTCGATCGATTCACGACTACCATACATCCAAGTACGATCCATCTCATTCAAGAAGACCTCTAATAATTAAACACGACCATTCATTATAATGCATCGATCATTATTTAAGTACATACACTCACATATTCAAATCACACACGTATAGAGCAATCTAAGATAGTGACATGTTCAATTGTATGCATGCGGTCGAAGGTCCTTATCACTCCAACCTAACCCATCCTTGGACGTCTAATCTCACTAGTGAATATATGCCAACTTTTTCAATTCTAAGGAAAATCCGGCGGCATTTCCCCTACGGTTCTCCAAGTACCTGATATAGATAATTGCTTATCTACATATGTACCCGAGAGAACAATGTAGAGAAAGCGATAAGCCAAGAAGTTCCTCGAGGTGAAAGAAGACACACATTCACCACCTAAGTGAGATCAAGCGTCCAAGAACGATCCAAGCGGGGACTATTCAAGACTTACTCTAATGAGTAAGTCTTGAGCAGTACCTAGGCATATGATGACGATTCAAACAACTTATAGATTTCATAGCTATATTACATTGCGGTTTCATACAATCTCATATCAAGAAATATACATACACTACACAAACGCTCCGGAAATTCCCATCAGTTGGTATGAATTGGACACGAAAGGCGAAAATAGGCCTAAAATGACCGAGAATCGGGTCGCGTGGCAATGGAATGGCCATCGGTGGTAGCGGCGGAGATAGTGGGAAATGTTACGAATGTGGAGAGCATTCCATTGCCATGTGACCTCACTCTCCACATTTGTAACACGGTCCCACCACCACCACCACTTGCCCCGCTGCACTCCCTCATTGCCATGTAGGCGTAAAATGACCTTTAATTTTCGTTTCCGAAATTCAACCAACAACAGATGGAAGCCTAAAAATCTACACAATAGTTACATTATACCTAAGCCTCCCCCACCCCCCGTCCGCCCTCCCCCCCCTCCAGGCCTCCCCAACCCTCCCCCCCACCCGGCCGCTTCCCTTCCCCACGGCCGGCGATCCACGGCCCTCCCCACCCCCTGCCCAACATCCCCAGCCTCCCCCACCCCTCGACGCCCTCCCCCACCCATTGCCGGTCCACCCCCATCCCCGTCCGGCCTCCTCACCCCCCAGCCGACATCCACGGCCCCTCCCCCCCTCGGCCAGCCCTCCCCACCACTGCCCGGACACCCCCCCCTCCCCCCCTCCCAGCCTCCCCCACCCTCTACGATCACATATTCGGCTAATACAAGCACATTTTACAACAAAAAATAGAAGTTGATTTCAAAATCCAATGAAATTAAACAAAAATTAGAGAAATGTAAAAGAGGAGAAAGAGTGAGAGGGGATTTACCGAAAGAGAGTGAGAGAAGCGATGATCCACAAACAATGCAGTAGTGGAGGAGAGAAGAAGAAGGTGGTGCGCAAGGTGGTGCAGCTGTGCGTGGTGGTGGCGTCAATGCAGTGGAGGGCAGGGCACTGGTGGTGGCGTCAATGCAGTTGGTGCGTCGTCGTGGCGGTGGTGCGTGAAATGAGTGGTGGTGGTGGAGATAGGGTTTCGCACTGGTGGTGAGAGAGTGAGAGGGGAAGTTCGCGCTGGTGGTGAGAGAGTGAGAGTGAATTTGGCTAAGGGAGGGAAATTGAAATGGGGGCCTTGTGTATGCGCGCAAAATGCATATCAAAAAAAAATGGAAGTGAAGGGCTGCGTTTTTTTTAAAAACCGCGACCCTTCATTTATGAAGGGCTGCGGTTTTAATCGCAGCCCTTCACTAATAGGGCTGCGGTTAGCCTCAAAACCGCAGCCCTTCATACAGTATGAAGGGCTGCGATTTATTGTTAACCGCAGCCCTTCAGTAAAAGGGCTGCGGTTTCCTTTAAAACCGCAGCCCTTCCTTCTTTTTTCCCCTAGTGTCTACTCTTTGAGTTGAGTAGCAATGAGGCATTTAGTGGGTATGTGGTGATGTGTGGTTGCCACACGCGCGCCGCCGCCGCCCGCCCGGACCGCGCCAGGGCCATGGGCCATGGGCTTTGGGGAATTAACTTAACTATCTTTTTGGGTCAAAAATATGTCAACATTTATTGACCGATTTTATCAATCTTAAGTTACCGTTTTTCCCCATAATATCTCTTCTTAACATTTCCTAATTTCTCTCCTGATTTACTGCCATTAAAATCTTCATTGATTGACCGTTTTTCCCACGATTTCAGCCATATTCTGATCTCGTTTGGTTTTCCCCCTCCTTACATATACTTACGTTGCGGGATTCTTTGAGGACGAGAGAAAAACACACAACATTACATCTTCGTCTCTCTTTCTTTCTCCTCCATTATTCAGGGCAATATTCAAGATCGTTCTCAATCGCTTTTACACCTACGGAAACGCGAAACCGTGTATCCCCGGAGGTTGATTGTTGTGAGTCTGTGTGTTGTTGCGGGGCAAATTCAACTTTAGGGCAGTGATCTTCTCACGCCACGGTTATCAGATAAGTTCATTTTAGTTGTTACCAATTTAAGTTCCTACAGTAGGTTGCGCCACTGCCAGTGCCAACAGGGAAAAGCCTGAAACCTCTGTTACTTTCTCTGCCCCTTTTCTCTCTCCTCAGTATCCCTTGCAGACTTGCAGTTGCCTCACCCCCCTATTTCATGCAGTCATGCTCAATCACTTTATGTCAAACATTTTTTTTTCAATTTTCAATGCTTTAACTACATCATTATTCATTAGAAATTCATTATCAGATACTGTATGATTATAGTTCACAATGTGGTGTTGTGGTGCTAATATTCTTCTTGAAAGGTTTGTTTATTTTGCTCTTTTTTTTTCCATCTTGATTTTTGCAAGTATGTAAGAATTCAAATGTTACGTCAATTGTTTGTAAATTTATGATGTGTGGGTTTATAGATTTGTGAATTTAATATTTTGTGGTAAGTAAATTCTAAATAATAGACTAAAAAGGTTTGTGTGCTATGTCATTGCCGTGAGATTCGATATACTAATTTTTTCTCAATAAGAATAGGCGTTTGTGATGTTGTCTTTGTTACATGTTCTACTCTTGAATATAATGGGAGTACGAAATGACTAGTTGAGTTGATTAGCGTTATTTCTTGTGTAATTGATTAATTGGGTATGGTGTTATGTGTATAAATACTTTTTAAGATCACAAAGAGAAATTTAAAGAGCTATAAAAAAATTTCAAAAGGGATTTTCAATCAAATGGAGATAATTCTAATCCAAATCTTCTTCCAACTCAACTAAACCAAAAAAATTCTTCTCCACCAAAAATTAGTTCATCTAAATGACAGAGTGAGTTTTTCCCAAATAAATTTTTTTCAAACAATGTATTTTTAAAACTCTATTTGAACTATTGCAATTTTCTTCTATTAAAAAATCTTTAGAGACTTTATTTGGATTTTATAGCTCGGGTTTTTTTTTTATTCTATCTTATCCCGATGTTACTCTACCCCTCCAGGAATCCCGGATCCGTCCTAAGTGCGAGTACATATGTACGTACATGGCAATGAGACAAGAGTCACAATACGACATATAAGAAAATAATGGGACTTACCAGCAGCATCTCAACGGAATTTCCTAGACCAACAAGCCTGGGTAGTCGTTGTGCTCCTAAATAGATGTCCAAATGTAGTAAATTTTTACTCGAGTAAGAGTATGCAATTAATGCAAAAGGCAAATTATCCACTTGCCTCCAGATCCTGGAATAATTCCAATTGATAGCTCAGGTAATGCAAGTCGTGCTTTCGGTGCAGATATGCGTGCATGGCATCCCTGCAGCAGTGTAAGAAAAATATGTAAATTAAATAATTAATGCTAATAAGTTAGGACATTTAACGGGCACATTTTTTATTTTACCTATTATTAGCAACCTAATTTTCACCATGTTGATTCATTTATCATCCTCATTTTGCATTCTATAGGTTAGATTTTGCTTAATTTAGAATAGTCTAAGTACTTATAATCCATGAAAACTCATATGTAAGTAAAGACAAAGAATAAGGATGACTAACATATACTTTTACTCATCTATAGCCAATTGATTTTTTTAGATGAAATCCTTATCTCTCTAGGTGGTCATACTCTTCTCCAACAAATGATTATGGGTGCAGGCTTATTTATTAAAAAACATATGTCATAATAACAAGAATCCCCCCTCCTAACAGTATGTTTGGTTCGTTTTTTAGTAAAGGAAAGGAACGGAATAGAAAGAAACGGAAGAGAAAGAAGAGAAAAAACCTTAATTTCCCAGGTTTGGTTTAAGCTTTCTCTTTCCTCCCAAATTCCTCCAATTTTGGGAGGAAAGGAAAATGAAAATTTTGTTAAGAGGCTTTCCTTCCACTTCCTTCCATTTTCCTATAACTTATAATGTTCTTTTTGAACCAAACATTGGAAACTAAAATGATTCCTTCCTATTCCTTTATTTTTCTTCCAAATTCCTTCTACCAAAGAAGCTGTTGTAAAGGCCTAAATTCATGGTTTCAATATTATATAATTTTTTATACGCTTACTTTTTTGTGCTTAAACTTCTTAATTTTTTCTCTTTTTCAAGTGATTTCTTATACTTGAACCCATTTGCAAATTAGTGAATCACACGAGACGTCTAAATTAGGTAATAGAGATGAAAAATAAACAAAGCCACCGGTTGAGAGAAAAATGACACAAACCATAGCCAATTCTAAGCCGCCTCCCAGTGCAAATCCTTGTATGGCAGCAACAGACGGCTTGCGTGCATCTAACACCAATAGATTAATGCTATTGTTAGGCACCTTTCACAACATGATACGTACTCGCTCCATTTTTGTTTATTCAACATACTTTGTATTTTTCCACTATTCATATATTTCATTTCGACATAATTTGTAATAGATACATAAGAAAATAAATGGTTATTTGAGAATTTATTAGATTCATCACAATATATAAATTCATAATATCAATTTTTTAATATAAATTTTACCTTTTTTGAAGGGAAAACATAAATTTCAGTAATTGAAGATCATACCTAAAATCAACATTAAAGAAAATCGAAGCACAACCTAACTTGAATAAATAAAGTTCTTCTACAATATAAGTATGAGAATACTGAACCAGATCTGACGAGCAAACCCCTTGTTTGTTCGTTAAATCATGTAACCTTCTATGAGAGCTAGCGTCTATCATTCTGACATAGTTTTGAGAAGAAATTTCTTTATTGGATTTGTGTAGATAGCATAAGAAAATCTAATATTTATTGCAAATTTTAACATCAAACGGCCATCGATGAAGCTGTATCTTTGCAACAAACTACAAAAACCAATACTTTAACCTACCACAAGAGCTTAATTATGAGACTAACAAATCAAACTCCCAAACTCCCGCTAGTGGAGATAAAGAATCCAATAATTCGGTAAAGAACTCTCCAAAAGAGGACTATTGTTGAAGAAAACTAGAAACACGAATGCATAAAAGCGGAAATTGGGGGTTACCACCATCGAAAAAGTTGGTGTTAGTCTCGAAGCGGCTAAAAAAGACTAGGGTTTTTATTTTAGAGAGAGAAGGGAGAGAATGAGAGATGGGCGGCTATAGTATAATGTTTACCTATTAATAATTAAAGATATTAACGATCAAAATTATGCATCGGCAATTATAAAAACCAAATTGTGTAGATTAAAAAGAAATATAGAGGTAGTATATTGTTTCTGCTGAAAATGCTTATCATATGATTCATCACCATAGATGTCGATTGATCGATGACTGGTGCTTCACCCACATGGCCGCATCCAGGCCATCACCTACTTCATCGATTCATTCATAACCCACATCCATCCATACATCGTCATCCGCATCGATTTAGGAGGACCAAATAACTTATTAGTTTTTTTTTCAATGTTTACTATAATTAGAAAATACTTGTTTTATTTCAAAATACTTGACACACTTCTTTCAACACGCTTTCACTACAACAAAAAAGGGTTTTGGCAACGAAAATAATCGTCGCCCAAGACACCAATATCTTCTCACAAACAACAAAGCAACGAATGAGAGTCCTCGTGAGGTCGTTGCACAAAGCCCCGTCGTCAAGAGTTTTGTGCCACAAAGATTGTCGGTGCATATTTTTATCCATTAATATCTCTAATTTCTTATAAGTAAAAATTATAAAAAAAAGTTCTTTTTAAAATTATAAGTCGAGACAAATCTAACAAGATACCTCATGAATAAGTTTTTACTTATGTAGATATCACAAAACACGGCCAAAGAAGTGTGTAAATAGTGCAAAAGTCAAATCGTGTCAAGTATCTAGAAATGGAGAAAGTAACTCATTTTCGGCACATAACACTTTTTATGTATCAAAAACATATAAAATCAACAAATGTATTTTTAAACATCATCAGTAAGGATCTTTGTAGAGTCAGTCCCTATCCTAGGGGGCAGTCCTAGTTTATTTCTCATTAATAAAAAAAACAAATGTATTAAAAAATATTCCCTCTATTTTTCTAAGTAACTTCCTATTCATAGTAGCAACAAACCAAGGCAAAGAGGGAGAGAGCCATGTCGAAGTGTTTTTTGTTTATTTTTTTTATATCCATTGGAGTCACGAATGCGGTACAAAGTACAAAGAAGAGGAGAGGGATTCGAACTTGTGACCTATCGTTCCCTCTCCTATTTTTTTGTTTATTGATATAGGAGAGAGAACATGTTAGTGAGAGAGTGTACAATTATGTGCGACCAAAAGGTAGGATAAGGTAGTATGGAGAGGGAACAAAATTTTAACAAATAAGGAATACATTAAAAATATGAAGATCTTTTAATCTAGAAACGTACTTAAATAATGGAATGTAGGAAACTCTTTAGAGATGGATAAGGTAGTTCTAAACAAGCAAGAAGTACTTTTGGCTTTAGTATTCTATAATTTAATTTATATTAAATGTTAAAAATCTAAATAATATATAAAATAGATGTTAGATGTGTGATCGAATAAGGGGAACCGCATATACCACTCCAAGGCACGGAAACTATGCTTTCCTATTAGTTTAATTTCGCCCCTCTGGGATCAACGGGTTAACACGAAATAACTAATGAGATACAATACGAAAAAACAATTCACAAGAGTGATCTTCTATGTGAATCAACAAGACTTTGTGTTTGAAGTTTGTGAAGAACACTAGAGAGAAAGTAGTAAGTTTTCTCTCAAGCAAGCAAGTCTCTTAGAATCTCAAAAGCGATTTTCTCTCCTCTCTCTCATATGAATGACAAGGGTTATATAACATATTCCCTCTTGATTAGAGTTGTTATAGCATTGATCTCCCTTTAATCCCACGATTAAGAGTACTTAATCATCATTAAACGGATAACGTATGCGTTACAACGGTTATAAACCGTTCACGCAAAATTTCACGCCCCGAGTCGGTATACACGTCGCGACCCGCGATACGGATCGCGAGTCGCGAAAGGGCGCTGGTCGCGACCCGCGACGAGTGTCGCGACCCGCGACGGCCTCCTGGTCGCGACCCGCGACGAATGTCGCGACCCGTGATGAATGTCGCGACCCTGACGACTCTCCGACTTGCTTGATTGATTCACGTGATTTTGCGCATTCTAATCTTAGCATACTAGACCTCCTCCTCTTCTAGTATATAACCATATGAGCTTATAAAACCCATTACAACAATCCTCCTCCCATTTATAGGGTAATGTTGAAAGGTTTTCAACTTGCTATAAATCCTGAAACAAAACATGCTCATGCATCATGGAAATATCTTACGATTGAATCTCCACTTAGTAAAAGTAACTTTACAACAATTTCGATCATAATGATAGACAAAGCTTTGAATCATATAACCACTACAAATCATTGAAGATCTTAATACACATAAGCATAAACTTAGTTCTTAACCTCAGACACCTATAAAGCCTTGGTGTCCATATCCATTCATAAGCGTTCCCAAGTCGAGCCTTAGACTTGGTGAGCGGCCAAACCTCCTAGCTTATATAGGTAAATCTTTACGCACATGCTCCTACAATTGAGCACTTATCAAAGACTTATTAAGAAACTTAATTGACTTCTTATCATTATAGTAACAAGCACTAACCTCGGGATGTAACTAACACAAGTGCTTCCAACCTTTAAGAAAAGTACTATCCTCATTGAATTTGAGATCTAACGTTGTATTATACATTAAATTGAGTTTTCCTTAACTAAAGGTTGATCCGATAGGCTTAAGACCCGTCCCTTTGTTCATTTTGTTCACTAGTTCCCTTGACAACGGTTTAGTAAGCGTATCCGCCAAGTTCAAACTAGGCCGAACAAAATTAATAGTTATACAACTATTCCTTATCATTTCACGCACATAGCTATGTCTAACTCCAATGTGCCTTGACTTGACATTGTAGACTTCACTTATAAGCTTTAGCTATGGTTGATGCTCTATCACAATGAATAGCGAGAGGTGACATAGGTTTGACCCACAAAGTCGACCTCACTCGACACATTCCTTAGCCATTAAGCTTCTTGGCAACAAGATGCCAATGCATGAATTCAGATGCCATAGTGGAATCCGTTATACATGTTTGCTTCTTGGATTCCCATGAAATAGCACCTCCTCCGAGAATAAACACCCGTCCACTTGTGGATGAATAATCTTCCTTGTTGGAAATCCGACTAGCATCAGGAGTAACCTTCTAGAATAGAAGGTTCTCCTTTGTAAGTTATGATATAATCCGAGGTTTTATTCAAATACCTTAACACTCTTCTCGATGCTTGCCAATGCAACATACTAGGATTACTAGTATACCTGCGGTTTACGATAGCAAAAGTTATATTCGGCCGAGTGCTAGTCATAGCATACATCGAGCTTCCAATTAAGCTTGCATACTCCAATTGTGAAATAGGAGTACCATTACTCGGAACCATGTAAACACTAGGATCCATCGGAGTAGCAAAATTAGTCGAATTCGATTCATTAAACCTCTTAATCACTTTCTCGATGTAATGAGATTGTGATAAAGAAATTGACCCTTTACCTCTCATTATTCTAATACCTAGAATAACATCCGCTTCACCCAAATCTTTCATGGAGAATCTAGAAGAGAGAAAGACTTTGGCTTTTTCCACTTGTTCCAAATCAGTCCCAAAGATAAGCATATCATCAACATATAAGCAAATTATAACTCCATTACCATTATTATCAAATTTATTATATACACACTTATCGGACTGATTTATTTTGAACCCACTAGACAAAATGACCTCATCGAATTTTTGATGCCATTGTTAGGTGCTTGTTTAAGACCATACAAAGATCGAACTAATTTGCAAACCTTAGTCTCTTGACCTTTGACCACAAAACCTTCAGGTTGATTCATGTACACTTCCTCCTCCAATTCACCATTAAGGAAGGCAGTTTTGACATCCATTTGGTGAATTACTAGACCTTGAATCGCAGCCAATGCTATCAAAAGTCTAATAGTAGCTATTCTAGCAACCGGAGCATAAGTGTCAAAATAATCGATACCATATCTTAACCTAAAACCTTGAACCACTAACTGGGCCTTATGTTTTAGTATGGTTCCATCGATCTTCCTTTTCCTTACGAAAATCCACTTACAACCTAAAGGTTTGCATCGGGAGGTAAATTAGCTAAAATCCAAGTATGATTTCCCATTATTGAATCCATTTCATCATTCCTGCCTCTTTCCGAAGCGGAATCATGAGACTTCATAGCCTCATCAAAGGTCCTAGGATCCTCCTCCATATTGTAACAATATGAAATTTGAGTCACAATAGACTCCCTTGACCCTTCAACTAAATATAGTTGAAAATCCGGTCCAAAAGATTTCTCTTTTCTAATTCTTTTACTTTTCCTAATTTCCGGTGTTGTAGTATCATGATCATTGTTAATGTCATCCACAACATTGGAACTAGTACTAGGTATCATGTCCTTTGGTCTTGGAATCGATGAGAATTCTAGTCTCATCAAATATTGCATCCTTGACTACATCACGGTATGGATAGAGACAACATCATTTGGCTCAATGATATAAAACCTATAGGCTTTGCTATGTACCGCATAGCCTATAAAAATGCGGTCAATTCCTCTTTCACCTAAAGTTTTCCTTTTTAGGTTCCGTCAATTTGACAATTGCCCTACAACCCCATACCTTAAGGTAATTGAGATTAGGCTTTTTGTTACACCAAAGTTCATAAGGGGTAGTCTTATTCCTTTTATTAGGAACTCGATTCAGTTAAAATTGCATCACTCCAAAAACCGTCATTTAGACCCGAATTAGAAAGCATGGTGTTAACCATTTCTTTTAGTACCCTATTTTTCCTTTCCGCTATACCATTACTTGAGGTGAGTATGGGCGGTTGTTTCATGAATTACACCCAATAGAACTAAAATAGCTAGGATTATATTATTCACCACCCCTATCCGTCCGAAGTCTTTTAACTTTTTCATTAAGTTGAAGTTCCACTTCGGTCTTAAAAATCTTAAACTTTTCTAGTGCTTCATCTTTAGTAAATAATAAATATATGTAACAAAACCTTGAATAATCATCAATAAAAGTCACAATATATTTTTTATTTCCAAAAGAAGGTGAACTATGGAAGTCACACAAGTCACTATGCACCAATTCTAGCAATACCGATTGTCTAGTCACACTAAGATAAGGATTCTTTGTAATCTTATTTATCATGCATGTCTTACACTTCTCTAACTTTAAATCGAAAGAAGGTATTAAACCTAGCTTAGACATGTCATATAATCTACGATAGTTTTACATGACATAAACGATTGTGCCATAGAGAAGAAACATCAAGCATGTAAATAGAACTAGTATCAATTGCATTATTAATACTAAATTTAACGGTTTTTTCACCATATACCCCGACAAATTTTTTTTTGCACCATATACCCTTTCGGCTTTCCCAAATTCACCATACACCCTCCACGTTTCCAAAAAAATACATCCACTTACCCTTTTGGCTAACGGTGTTAGACTTCGGTTAGTCATTAGGCCCTAATCCTTCCCTAACCCTAATTAACTAACTTAAATCCAAACCCTAATCCTAACTCTAACCCGATTCACTAACTTGGGCCCTAACTACTAACTTCGGGCCCTAACCACTAACTTGGGCCCTAACCCTAACCACCCCTACCCCCACTTGCACCACCACCCCGTCACCACCACCACGTCACCACCACCACCCCTCCCGCTTCCCCCGTTGCCCCTCCCCCTCCTCTTCCCCCACTGACCCCTCCCCCTGTTGCCGCTTCCCCGTCACCACCACCATCCACTTCCCCGCCCCCACCCCCGCAGCCCCTCCCCTACCCCACTACCCCCCTCCCCTGCGGTCGCCCAACCCCCCTCTCCCTCGCGACCCTCTCCCCCCTTCCGGCCAATGTTCGAACCTCCCCCTCCCTTTCTCGCGCAAGCCCCCTCCCCCTCCCTTCAGCCGAGACCCCTCCGGCTCCCCGAAATGAAAAAAAAATTCAAAAACGCCAAATACATAACGCCCCGAACCCAGCTGACCACGGGGGAAGGGGAGGAAGGGGTCGCTGCGACGACGGGGAAGGGGAGGGGGCTCGCGACGACTGGGGAAGGGTGCGCGACGATGGGGAAGGGGAGGAGGGGCTGCGCTGACGACGGGGGGAAGGGGGGAGGGGGCTGCGCGACGACGGGGAAGGGGGGAGGGGGGTTTTGCGACGACGGGGGAAGAGGGGAGGGGGCTGTGCGACGACGGGGGAAGGGGGGGGGGGTTGCGGGGAGGCTGCGGTGGTTGTGGGGGGGCTGGTGGGGCCGCGTGGTTGTTGGGGGGCTGGTAGGTGGGGTTGGGTTGGGTGGGGGAGTCGTGGGGCTGGGTTAGAGAGAGAGTTAGGGTTTAATTAGGATTAGGGTGGGGGAGGGGTGTTTAGGGTTAAGGTTAGTATTAGGTTATTAGATTAGGGTTGATTTAAGTTAGTTAATTAGGGTTTGGGAGGATAGGGCCTAATGACTAACGGAAGTCTAACACGATTAGTCAAAAGGGTAAGTGGATGTATTTTTCTCAAACGTGGAGGGTATATGGTGAATTTAGAAAGTTGAAAGGGTATATGGTGCAAAAAAAAAAATTGTCGGGGGTGTATGGTGAAAAAACCGTAAATTTAAACATCCCATTACAATAAAATCCTTGTCCAACAAAAAATACCACCCTTGGAAACAATAAACTTATCAGATTCAAATACAACTTTAAAACCAAATTTATTCAAAGACCCCCCCGACACAAGATTCTTCCTAACTTCGGTACACAAACAACATCCCGGAGAGTTAAAGTCCTTTTCCCGAGGTTAGCAACAATTCTACTTGGCCTATGCCCTTGGCCTTTCTTTGTAGAATCATTCCCCATATACAAGATTGGACCATCATCCAATTCTTCCAAAGACTTGAAGAAGTGCTTATTATTGCACACATGTCTAGAGGCCCCGAATCTATCCACCAAGAATCATCAACTTTGCACAAACATAATTTCGAAATCATAGCCACAAAATTCATTTCTTCAATTACATTTCCATGTGCAACTTTACCTTGGTTTTTGAACGACACTAGGTTGTCCATTCTTTGTCTTCTTCTTCTTAGAAGGACAATCCCCTCTTGAGATGAGGCCCATTGCATACCCAACAAGTGAGGGTCTTCCTCTTCTTGTTTGCAAAGTTGGTTTTAGAGTTGTTATTGTTGGATTTCTTGGTCCCACTAGACCCACCAACCTCTGCCATATTCACGGTAGACTTAGGAATACTAGGAGTAGTATCCTTAACCCCATCTTGAGCCCGGATCCCTTCCTCAATACGAAGATGGGTTCCTAATTACTCCATGGACATATCTTCCTTCCTATGTTTCAAGGAATGCTTAGTTTCTTTCCAAGAATGTGGTAATTTATCAATGATCGAGGCTACGGCAATAGCCTCATCCATCACCATACCATATGATCTAATTTGGTTCAAAATATGATGAACTTCATGAAATTGCTCTATAATAGGCCGATCATTAGTCATTTTAAATGAATTAAAATTACTAACAAGAAATTTCTTACTTGAAGCATCTTCCGAAATATACTTGGCCTCAAGAGCATCCCAGAAGTTCCTTTGCACTCTCCACATTTTAGTAAAAGATCGAACAAAGGGTCGGTAAAAGAGTTGAGGATGTGACCGGCTTGAATGTAGTCATCATTCTCCCACTTTGTTCTCTTCCTTGTAGTCTCCACCGGACTCTTCCTCTCCATCTTTCGGGAATGGTGGCATGGGTGTTGAAAGAACATACACCACATTCAAAGTTGTCAACAAGAAGTGCATCTTCTTTTGCCATCTTCGATAACCGCCCCCTCGGAAACTCGTCTCAACTTTTTGAAGTTTATAGTCAGCTGTCCTTGAGTGATTGAGCCATATCCTAAAAGAAAGAAATTAAACTAATAGATTGTTAGATGTGTGATCGAAATAAGGGGAACCGCATATACCACTCCAAGGCACGGAAACTACACTTTCCTATTAGTTTAATTTCGCCCCTCTAGGATCACCGGTTAACACGAAATAACTAATGAGATCTACATGGAGAAAACAATTCACAAGATGAGTCTTCTATGTGAATCCATAAGGAACTTTGTGTTTGAAGCTTCCTGAAGAACACTAGAGAGAAAGTAGCAAGTTTTCTCTCAAGCCAAGGAAGTCTCTTAGAATCTCAAACCGTTTTCTCCCTCTCTCATATGAATGACAAGGGTCATATAAACATATTCCTCTATGATTAGAAGCACATTAAAGATTGAGCCTCTCCCTTTAATCCCTGATTAAGAGTACTTAATCATCATTAAGACGGATAATGGTGTGCGGCTACAACTAGTTATAAACCGTCCACGCAAAATTTCACGCCCAAGTCGGGCAGTGTACACGTCGCAACCCGCGGAAGGCGGATGCGCGAGTCGCGAAAGCGGCGCGGTCGCGACCCGCGATAGCCTCCCGGTCGCGACCCGCGACGAATGTCGTGATCCGCGACCGGCAGCCTCCCGACTTGCTTGATTGATTCACGTGATTTTTCGCATTCTAATCTTAGCATACTAGACCTCCTCCTCTTCTAAGATATAACCATAGTAAGGCTTATAAAACCCATTACCCTATAAATGTTCCAACAATAGATAGATGGATGGATTGTAGGTGGGTAGATTATCACTTGGCTTGATCCATCACCGGCTTTTTGTTCATTTTATATCGAGTTTCCACCCACTTCTTATAATCGGGTAATTATATATCCGTTTAAATTAATAACTCTATGCACCCCCAATTAAAGAAAAAAAAAGGTTTGGCTTTGAGTGACCTTCGATTGTCACGACCAAAATTGATAAATCCGGCAATATAGATAAATCCCCTGCAAAACAAGCACCCACATAACAAAGTTATAGTATGTTGAGCAAAATTAGTTGTTGTAATATTTGTTAGATGATAGATTTTGTACTTTTTGCTAGTAGTTAGTTGTCAGAGCTTATATTAGGTTTGTCAAAATAGTTTTTTCAAACAATTAGTACCTTAGTAAAGCTAGTTGTTAAATTCTTACAAAAGAAAAAAGTTTATAACGTTACTCTAAAAGGTACCGCTCCTTCATAAGTTGATTTCTTTAGCTTTTTAAAGCATTACCTCAATCAATAAAGGATTAAAGGTGCCTTCTATTACATATATTTTTATATTTTACTAGAATTTTTGTTTGGTCAAAGCATCGGAAACACCACTTGAAAATCTATTTATAAACATGCTCTTAGCTGAGGGTGTTAATCGAGCCGAGCCGAGACCGAACATGGCTAGGCTGCGGCTCGGCGCTCGCAGAATGCGATGGTCCGGGAGCCTCGCTCGGCCGAAACAAACTCAAAAAAAAAAATCTTCGACTCGGCTCGAGAGCTTTCTGCAAACTTGTTTGGCTCAAAAAAGCTCGAGAATGTTTCCAAAGGCATTTCTAACGACGCTGCTCGGTTGCAAAACAAGTCTAATCTTGTTACATCCAAAGACAATCAAACTAATACCATTAAAATATCACCTGGCAACAAAGAATCATTTACAATCGCAAATTCGGAATCGAAAAAACGAAGGCAGACGAAAAAAAAAACTCCATAAGAGTGAGCATGAGTCGCCTAGCGGCATCGCTGACGAGTTGTTTAGCATCACCAACACGCTCACCGGGGCGGTTTAACAAGCGCATTGAAGTGAATTTGAAGGTGGTCACCGGAGAGAACAACGACGGAAGCAAGAGCAAGCAAGTCCACCTTCAGAGACTCCCGAAATTGTTATCTTTAAGAAGATCTATGCAAGTATCAACAAGAGAAGTAACTTCAGAGGACGTTCATGGAGGAGAGAGAAAGAGAGGATGGAAAATGGGTTGAAGTTGAAGTTGAAGCCGTTCAGAAATTTGAGATTGGGATTTAGGGTTCTTCGAAAACCCTTGAAGGCTATTAAGAAGAATTGAACATCCGACACTCATACGGTCATAGCTCTTTCTTAGTTTGTTTTAATTGGTTCGAAGTATGTTTTAATTTGAATTTCAAAAAGAAAACCCTTGGTTTGTATGTTTTAATTGGTCGAAACTTTTAAAGCTCGGTTTATATTTTTTGAAATGGGCTGTGAATTGGGCATTATGTTTTTTAAGTGAAAATCCAAGTTGGGTTAAAATCAATGTATAAAATTTGTATTTTAAAATTTTTCGAACATGTTTGCGAGCTTTTTCGAGCCGAACTCCACTGGGGCTCAGCCTCGGCTCGACTCGTTAAGGTCACGAGGCGAGCCCGAACTCGAGCCGAGCCCTCTCGAGCCGAGCTTTGACCGAGCCGAGCACGAACAGGAAGCTTACGAGCATTAGCACCCCTACTCTTAGCAATAAGCAAGTTTTACCGGTTCTGAAGTTTTCAAAAACATTTGATGGCCGGGAAAAACCAAAAACTTCCCTGTATCATACCCACGCTGAGGAAATAACAAGTATATAATCATCATATACTTAAAACATCAATTAGACAAAGAAATCCACAAAATGTAGTAAATAAAGTAAAACTCTCCCCTACGATAATTTAAAGAGAACCGAAAATCTATAGTAAATTACGGGTGTACCATGTTCACGTACACCTCAAGACTATATATTATTAATGAAAAAATTCTACTTATT
Source organism: Beta corolliflora (assembly GCA_947648045.1). Classification (NCBI taxonomy): domain Eukaryota; kingdom Viridiplantae; phylum Streptophyta; class Magnoliopsida; order Caryophyllales; family Amaranthaceae; genus Beta; species Beta corolliflora. Next base: position 139,005 of record CANSZD010003293.1, read on the forward strand.
TTTAGTCACTTATACTCATTTGCCCAAATGAGCAAACTTTCTCAAATGAACTAATACTCCTACCTATTTAAGAAATGAGCAAACACTTTGCCCAAATGAGCAAACTTTTTCGCTCTTTTTCTCAAATGAACATATGTATATGGCCGAGCTGGAAATTGCAACGTTGATATTAAATGTGATACTAAGTCCACCTTTGATGAACCTCGAAGCTTCAATATTTGTGTTTTATTATTGATGAAACCTAAACTTTAAAACATCAAATTTTATACTTCATCGATTTAATTGGCCACAATGAGAGACACCATATGAAGGAGATAGAAACTTGGAGGTGAGAAACTATAGAGGAGAAAGAACTTTTAAGGTAAAAGAAAGAAGGAAAAATTGACAATAGGGGTTCCAACTATTGGCCATTGTCCGTTATAGGTGCCAACTATTAATTATATTTTGTAGGACCTAAGTATGGGTTGTTATGATTTTTATCGGGGACAAACCGGGTTAAATTAAAATCAAAATGGACCATATTTAGGTCATATGCAAACGATTATAAGTAAATTACACCATATTAAAAAATTACAACCATCCACTTAGGTCCTTACGGAGAATAATTAGTCAGGATTTAATGGCCCATACTCTGGGACCTCTAGTGTCAATTGTTCCAAGAAATAATGCAGTAAGAGAAATTCAAAACTAGTGTTGGTTCTTAAATCATCATTTGCATTATCGATCATTAATTCCGCCCCCTTGAAGAATTTGGAAACACTAATGTTGATTCTCAAATTGAAATCAATTCCTCCATTGATTAAATCCGTAGTTCTAATATATTTGATTTTGCCCTTCATTAATTTTAATGAAGGTTGCAAATTTGGAGGAGAGAGAGAGACAATGTAGGGAGAAAAATTTAGAGGTGAGAAACAATTGAGGAAGAGAGAAATTTAGAGGTGAGAAAACAAAGGAGGAGAGAGAGAATTAAAGGAAACAGAAACAATAAAGAAGAAAATGAGTAAAGAAGATGAGGGAAGAAGAGAGAGAAATAAGTAATTAGAAATGAGTAAAATTCTCGCTTATTCTCGAGAATTTATTACGAAATCGCCTTTTTTGTACCATACATGTACTCTTAATGAGAATAACTATTTTTATTATTTTTTAATCTACATAATTTGACTTTTATATTTATCACGCGCACAACTCTTACCATTAATATATTTAGTTATTAAAAATTTATTCCTAAATTGCATATTGAGACAAATCTAACAAAGACCACACGACAATGTTATACCTCGCTATAAATGACAAATGCACGATCAAAAGCAGTAAATGCCAATAATGCCTTTTGCGTAGAAAGAGCGCGCAGCCATTAACAAATAAGTAGATGGTGATTCGATCTCGCGTCATGCGCACCATCTATAAGACTTCGACTAACTAAGAGCTAGTTGAAAGCCACTTAGTACACATGGATATATAGAACTAGTGTTTTGGCCTTTATTCTTTTAGGGCTGTCTTTTGAAATTATTGCAACTACTTTCAAACCCATGTAATACATGAGGTAAAACTAATTAATCAAAATTGTAAACTTGATTTACAAAATAATAAAAAACACCCATATCAGATTCCTTTCTAATTAAGCGTGATCAAAACCTATTGCATAATAAATTACTTAATTTTGATATTTTCAGGAAAATGAGGTGGTCTTGTTTTAGATTACGCTTTCAAGCCAAAACTAATGATACTAGAAAATGTAAGTTTTCTATTTGTACATAGAAGTTAGTAATCAAGTTACCCAGTTACCCTGCTTAATTATTATCTATAATTTATGCAAATCATCGAATTCTAGTATCATCTTATTCTAAAACTCTATATATGTAATTTTCTATATCTAAAACTCTATCTATTTTTAACTATAATTTTTACATTGTGACTTGACACGCTTATTAAGTAGTACGTGGTATGCTCCCGAAAAATTCTCTTTATCTATTAAAAATTAATAAATATTACTTCCCTCGCCTTTCGCTATAAATACTTGACAATATCATTTTGGCACGTAATTTTAGGAGTATGATAGACAAGGTAAACTATTAGGAATTCTATTGTAATAAACGGTTGATTTAGTTAAAAAAAAAAATTGTATGTGGGACTCTGGGTAACAGAAGTGTGATTAAGATAACCTATGTTCAAAGTATTTTTGTTAAAACCGTGCTTTATGGTTTCTATCATGTTGGTTGCGTGGATACGGGTTTTGGGAATGTTATTCTGTTGAGCCTGTGGTTAGGGTGATTGAGTCGTGGTTGGACTAATAATGCTAGGAGTACTTCATAATTTTTCTGGAACTGTTCCGTAATACTGCATTTAAAATAAATGAAACTAATAATAAAAACCCAAAACCGATGTAAGATAAAAAGCCAAACTAATAAGCGCGCTCAACCGATAAAGGTGAATCGGATACCTAATTTGTCAAGAAAAATTAAGCTGTTTAGCTTGATAAATAATTTTCAAACACTGACGATATCAAAAGTTTAAAAAGATTTTCCAAAATTTCGCACCCGATTTTCGGTGGTGTCAGTAGTAATTTTAACTTATCATTTAAGCTTCATATTTTAACCACTCGAAATTTCATATTTGAAAAAGTACACCTGCACATGCTAACCTTATTATTTAAGCGTACT